>UCOH01010881.1:0-185563 GCA_900474275.1 Synergus japonicus
TATATATATATATATATATATATATATAAATGAAGTATTTAACTTGCCCATTAAGGTTTTTAAAGGATGACATGTTCTCGGTATTCAGCTCAATTGGCGCAAAAGTACTCTTCTGTATTCAATTACATGTTGTATAACATTATGACATATGCATTACAGAGCGTTGAATTATGCAGATTGCGCACACACATATATACACACATTCGAACGCATTGATGTTTTTTTTTTTAAACAAAAAATGTAATTTATCTTCTGCTTAATCAACGTATATTCGAATTCGGACATATCTTTGGCACTTATTAGACATTTTAGATAATATAGACAGGAAAATAATGTAAATTATTTCTTTTTTTTTTTCTTTTACGATAAACTGTATAGTTAAGCTTAAATATTTACGCTAAATTAATTTTTACTAAATACGCATATCTATACATCTTGAAAATTTTTTTTACTACGATTAATTATATCAGTGAACCAGCTTAATTCAATTTCTAATGGAAGGCCCACATTATTATGTATTGCAATTTGGTTGAAGTTTCAGACTTCTTGACGATTTTTTTTCGATTTATTGGAATAAAAATATTAACAACAAAAATATTCCATAGTTTCCAAAACCAAGTATTTAACTTCAACCCAATTGTATTGCACTGTATCCAAATAAGTTTTTTCTTTTTCTGCTTATTATAAATATAAACTAAGAGCGTTTTAAAAAGCATTTTTTAGGTATGAGTGTTATTTATTTTTAATCTTTCTTCTATATGATGAATATATTATTTACTTTCTCAATCTACATTAATAAGAAGTTATTAATCAAGTAATGCAGATTCATTTACTAATTCACTTTAATAAGAATTTTTACTATCACTTAGTTAAGAAACTACTAATTCATTTAATAAGGGTAACTAAATCAATTAACAAGTTACTAAATTTTATTAATTTTACCATTTGTATAATGATTTTTTTAATTTTAACTGACATGCTTAAAAACGCGCATTTAAAAAGAATTTCATAAGTTACGATATCAACTGCATAAATCTTCGCTCTATAGTCTGTAGTATCATCAATGGTCTTCCGCGCAATGAAACATTTACATATTGTACTTTATTTCAATTAAGTTAATTAAGCATATTAATAAAATTCCCTTGACATTATAATGCGTTTTCTGTCTTGCTTATTAACACATGCTTCGAACACACTAATTCATTTTATCTCTCTCAATAATTTCTTCACATTTTTTAAAATAAAAAGCATTATTTCTTAAAATTTCTGTCTTTTTTAAACCATTAGCAGTACAAAATGTTGAATGATTTAAATGTTCAGCCAAAAATAATTCTGGTGATTTGGAAAATCACATCTTTGTGAATATTTTTCACTGTATTTTCGTTTCATTTTCTTTGTACAATTATTCTTTATTATTCTTATTATTCTTTATTATTCTCGAGCGTTCAAATTATAGGTATTTTCAAAACGCGCAAAGTAGTAAGAAAAAAATGTTGTAAATAATAAAATACACTGCTGTAATACAAAAATGACTAAATTTTTATTATAGACATGCTCCTACTGACTAGGTGTTACGCCTATTACGGCGATTTTTTAGCGAAACTCTTTTTTCATAATCAAACCTTTGTTAACAAAACCGACAACAATTTTATTAGACGCACATATTTTAGTCTCTTTTCTCTTACTTAAACATTGCACAATTTTCACAATATTATAGCTAATATAAAAAGTATTCAATTATTTTTTTGCAACTACTCATTTTCTTCTTCATGGAATTGTTGAGAAAATTTTTTTAGTAAAGTAATTGACTCGTTCTTCTCGTACCTGAAAACATAGTAGACTATTAAATTATTGAAAAATAAAAATTTTTTAAATTATATATAATATAATTTAATAAAAAATAGGTAATAATAATATAATAATATTTCAAAAAAGTTTCAACAGAGTATTTTCTATTTTCTAGTATTTGGCGTCTTTCCTCCATTTTTCAGTGATTGTATATAAAATAGTATGGATTTCACCATACACAAACTATAATAAAATTAATCATTCTTTTCAGACCTTGTAATCGTAAAGTATTTGTGCGTGATCCAGGGATTAATAATTCCATTCCAGGGTGTTCGTGAATAACAGTTTCAGTGATATTGTTTTCCGCTTCTGAAAAAGTGCGATGATGTTCTCGACCCATGGAATTCATATTCCTGTGCTGTTTTTGATCCATGGCTGTACGATACCGTTTTTCTCGACTAAGGGATAATTCTTGAGTGGGATACGTTGCTGATGACTCAAGATTGGATAAGGCGTGGAGTTTAGCATGTTTTCTGCTGAAGGCTTTTGTTGGTTTTGTACGTGTGCTCACGCTTTGTATTTGTGAACCCTCACTGTCCCGACTATTCATATTTTGTTGAAAAGACTTTAAGGAGTCCTCGTATCCACTATAATTTATTTCGATTTTGTGTAAGTTCCTAGTTTAAAATTATTTTTTTATACGTATGTAAAATATTCTAGATGAAAATTGTAGTACTTCTCCAGTACTTGCAAAATCTTTAATAAATACTAGCATTTAATACTGTCATATAAATTATACTGGTCAGCAACTGGCTAGGTACAAATCTTGCGATTCTGGGATTAAAATATGAAATATGTAAATAATATTTAATATCGTTTTTTTTTAAATTTCGTTCAAATTATTGGAAATATGCTTTTACAAGCTCTATATCAGTAGACCACTGATAAGAACACTTTTTTTGGAAGGAAAACCAATTAAATTATATACATAGTCAATTTTTTAAAAAATAGACACTGACTTGCTACTTTCGCCACTGGATGGACTGTAAGAATTACTGCAATGACATATGCGTGCAACTATTCCAGAGTCTTGACCACTAGAGTATAAAGATGTAGCTGATGTTTCGAATCTCATGGGTTGCTTTCCTAGAATAGCGCCACCAGGATTTCTGCAACTATGTAAACTGTAAAATCAAAGAGAAAGTGTTTTATTTGTAATATATATATATATATATATATATATATAGCAATATCGTTTTAATTCTTATTGCTTATTTAGTTTCTATATAATATTATGTATATTATTTATACATGTAAAATACATACGTATGTACAAAAACACATACCTGTGGAAGCGAATACCATTTGATTCGTGATCAGAAAAATTGTGACGTATATCATTAGAGAAAGGTTCAGGGTCATACTGCAGACTGTGAAGATCTGCAACACTTGGGAAAAATGACGGTTTCTGCAATGTCCCAGTCACATCTGTTAAGGCAAAGCCCACAGCTGGAGTAGTTGCAGAAAAGAGTCTAGTATTTTGTCGTCGCTGATGACTATAGTAGATCAAAAAGATTTTCTTGTATTAATATATACATATAGTATATATACAATTATAAATACAGGGTCAATACTCAATTTATACCTTTTGTTTCTCCGAATACAGGTAACACAAAGTGCAGTAACAAGAGTACCAACGAAAACAACACAACCCAAAACAACTACGCCAACCTCAAGAGTGGACAATAGGTAACGTTGGTTCATTCTTCGTGGTACATTTCTTGTAATATCCAAGACATTGTATTTATCCAACTCTCTTTTTATTTCCATCTTTTTGTTGCGAAATGCACTGTATGAAAATGAAAATGCATGAATGAATTATTTATTAAGCCATAAAAACAAAATATATACAACTTAACTCCTCAATGACACTATTACTTACTTATGCAACGTTTCTGTATCGATGACGATATTGAGATTTGGATCTATGGCATACAAATACATATCAGACCTAGAAGGACGGAAAAGAAATATTTAACTTTCTCTATGTATATATATACATATGTATAACATGGAATAAGGGAAGGAGTTCAACATTGAACTTCAATATATCCCTTAATTAAAAAATATACATTTTGGACTGGAGTTAATCAATGTAGTGGAATTTTCTCTATATAAATCGATAAAAACAAAAAATTAATGTCCCTCTCCTCATTCCACGTCACATATATCATCATCTTATAAATAATATAAATGTATTATTGTATATTCTATTCGGAAACATACGAAGCATTATCAATTAAATTTTTCTCGATATGTGGTTCCAGTTTTCTAATGCGAACGTCAAATCCTGTCATATTCCTCAATACCCTGAAATACACAATAATTTTATCTTTCTATCAAGAAGAAGAGCATCAATAAAAAAAGCTGCTATGCATTGTTGTTATTACTTACATAGTAATGTTGTCCATTTGCTTTTCTATATCTGATGGACGCTTACCCATAATCATCACAACTTGCTTCTGATCATCTAAAACGTAAACCTGTAACATAAAAAACTCGTCTGCAATCACTCTTTTTCTTTTATAGATTCTGCATATAAATACCATATAAATAAATGAAAATGAAAGGTATATAAGGTATATAAACATTTAACTTACGATAACATTGATAATACTGCTAAGTCCATCTTCTGCTCCCTGCCTATCAGTAGCCTTCACATCAAAACCAAAAACGCGTCCAGCATCCCGCACAAAGCTAGCAACTGATTTTACTTGACCGCTGATGGGATCGATTGCAAATCGTGGTGTTTCTTCTTCATTATTGAGAATTTGATAGCGTATTTCCCCATTGATTCCTTCATCTGCATCTTCTGCCTATGAAAAATAATACAATTAAGATATACTCATATATATGTGTATATAAATCAGCAATAAAGAGCTGTTAAGCTTTTGAGATAAAAACTGAAAACACAAACCTCTATTTTCATTAATTCGTAACCAAAATGTGCTCCAGTCGGTATCACAGCGACCAAAGGCCTACTTCCTGCATCTATCATCTTAAACTTGGGTGTGTTATCATTAACATCTTTAATTTTTACTATTACTTTCGCTTCGTTATAAGCCAAACCATGTAATCTTTCTTCTGTAATTGGATAAATCATAAGCGGCATGTCTCTACTCTGCTTGACTTTGTCAACCCTAACTATAATTTCGTACAGGTCTTTCTGCTCTCTATCCACCGATTTATTGAGATATAAAGTGCCATTTTTGGAATCAATCGAAAAGTAGTTTGGTTCAAAACTGGATTTTTCATGGACAATGCTGTAATGTAATAAACGGTTGTCTTCTTCTTCTGGTTTAGATGTAGTTAATTGGACAAGTTTCAAAGGTACTTCATTATTCTCCTCTACTTGAATTTCATAATAACGATGTAGAAATACTGGTGTTTTCTGCTGCTGATGATTGTCATCATCTATTTTATTATCACTTCTATGATTAGGATGCTCCTGCTGATGATCATGATGATGAGAATGATGATGATTATTGAGATTTGTAACAGTGACCATTAATCGTGCAGTAGAGCTAAGGCTTGGTGTACCAAGATCACTGGCTACAATTGTTAAATTGTGAACCAGTAAAGGATCGTATTTTAGGCTGGCAACTGTTGTTACATGACCATCTTTGCTGTCAATGGCAAAATATTGTTTTTCACTTCTCAGATTGACAAGGTCAAATAACACTAAACCATTTCCGTTTCCAATAAAGTCTGAATCATTAGCAAAAATTTGCGCCACGCTACTACCAATAGGTATATCTGCTGGAACAGATGCTAGGTAGACTGGTATCAACTGCCCTGTATCTTTTTCATCACTGCTGCCAAGAGCCTTATTTTCATCGGAATTATCTAATTTACTGATTGTATTGTATCCAAAGAACATGGGAGGGTTGTCATTAATGTCTAAAATCTTGATTTCAACATCGGCGGTTGAACTAAGACTGACATCTCTCGCCTGATCTTGTGCTTTTATTACCAAGTTGTATACATCATTTGTCTCTCTGTCTAAAGTACCAGAGATAAAAATATCTCCAGTATACTTTCCAATATCGAATTGCACATTGTCGTCATGATTATATGAATCAGCAATCAACTCGTACGTTATATTCGCGTTATTGCCAAAATCAGAATCAAAAGCTGTGATTGTATCAATTTTGTACATGTCATAAATACCTTCCTGTATTTCAAACCAATAGAAAGATTGCCTAAAGAGCGGAGGATGATCATTGACATCCATGACATGTATCTTCAATTCCATTTGGTCTGTAAGATTACCACTATCTCTTGCTCTTATAACAAGTCGAATATCAGTTTCAGCTGGGAGATTTCGGATGACAGAGATGTCTCCAGATCTTGAGTCAATTGCAAAAAATCGTTTCGTCTTCAAGTTTGTAGTACTAACACTCATGTTTTTATTGTTGTTCATCTCATATTCAGATAGAATGTCGAATTTAATTTCAGCATTTAGTTCTTCATCCGTATCATTTGCTACTAAGCGAAGAATCGGAGTCCCTAACGTGATATTTTCTGGTATGTATAGGATAGGTGATCGTCGTTTCTTTGCATCTTCAGTTTGGTAATCACCATCATTAAATACAGACAAATTTCTGTTATTAATTACACTGCTACTCTCACTAGATTCTTTTGAGACTTGAATATTGTGATCTGGTAGTACTATTATCCGTGTGAAATTGGGAGCATTATCATTCACATCTTTAATCTTGATACTCAGTTCAGCTTCGGTCTGAAGGTGATCTATGCGAAAAAAAAAATACCGTATACTTGTTTGCATTAAAATGTTATGGTTATAAAATTCTATTAGTTTTTTAGAGTAACACTTTTTTAAGATATAGAAAATATTGCAGAATTTAAAAGCGCAAATATCAACAAGATTTCAGTATTTACCTGTATCTGTTGCCACAATTTGCATGTTATATACTGATTTCATCTCTCGATCCAAATTCTGCTCCTCATTTCCTTTGTAAGAAAGCTCTCCAGTTTCCTGATTGATCTCAAATAAGTCGCTACCATCTCCGTGAAGACTAAAAACAAACCTCGCGTTAATGCCATCGTCGGGATCATGTGCGGATATCTGATTTTTCATCGTCACTTCTGTGCCAGCGGGGCTGTTTTCCAATATATATCCTTCATAAGCAGGTGAGCTGAAAACTGGAGCATTGTCATTTTCGTCATCAACAACAACTGTTACCTGTAAAAGTTTAAGTGATAATGATAATTTATTTACAGTATAAGAATTATTACACAAGTGCAGTAACAGTATTTCCAATCTTACTTGAAAAATAGCTACTCCACGTAAATGTTCAGCTACAATAGTAACACTATAATTTTGTTTCGTCTCACGATCTAAACCACGATTAGTGTAGAGAGACCCGTCATCTGTTATGTCAATATATGGAACGTCTTGCTGATTGGCTATAAAAAAATGAATATTGTTTGGCACATTTGTATCATTTTGTGCTGGAAGTACTTGTCCAATAAATGCGTTGGCACAGTTCTCGGTTATATGAAAAATTAGTGGAGCTTTTGTTGTTCCGCTGCTTGAATAAAGAATACAATATGTTCAAGCACATTATTAATATTATATTATATTATATTATATTATATTATATTATTTGTATAGTGTGAGCATATATTTGTATTCTACTTACTGACTAAAGCTTCCCGTTTTTTCCGTGGAATCAACCACATGTATAGATACATTAGTTATCAGAGTAATGTCTTTTTCATTGGTAGCCACAGCTTCAAAATCGTACAATAGTCGGTTGTATTTCTTAATCTCATCAACTACAGTAATAGTTCCTGAAGCTTCTTCTATCGCAAAAGGAACTAAAATATATTCAAAGAAAAAAACAAACATATTAATACATAAAAGACAGAGTTTGGTGGATTCAAAGTTTGTACTTGTTACAGATAGAAAATCTATATCCTTTTCTATCTTTTTACTTCCAAATATTATTATTATTATTTACCGCCTTCGTGATAACCATGAAGAAGATCATAAACTAGTCCAACTGTCCTAACCGCATTATTTATGCGTATTTGACCCACAGGTGTACCAATCGGCACCTCTATCCCAACCCAAAATTCATATGGAGCACCAATAAAGTCTGGAATTCCTGTGTTGTACCCTGGATGAATACAAAAAGAAATATAACAATACCAAGTTTATTTATAATTTATATCCAGCATCAATTGCATATACAACAAAAAATTAACAACAGACTGACCTTCTGATGGAAACACGTCTATTGCGACAACAGCTAGAGAGAAACGTCTTTCGCTAGGATTCAATGGTTGATCTGTGGCTTCTACAAATATTGCATGCCTGCCTTCCATTATTGGACTCTCAATTACAGATATGACACCAGTTTGGGAGTCAACTTGAAATGGTACGCCATAACTAGCATTTCCTGGTCGTTGTAGATGATACAAAACCATACCATTTCTGCCTTGATCTTTGTCAACTGCGTGTACTTGTCCAAGTACTGTACCTACTTTCGAATCGGATTGAGCTACTAATTCATAAAGGTTACTCGGAACGAAGGTAGGGTTGTTATCATTAGCATCAAGTAACATAACTTCAACATCCACAGAAGATCTTGATGGTAACGATGATGTTGGCGAGGAAGATCCACGTGCGAAATAAGATATGGTGTTTGGCACTTTTTCCACTGCATAAACCTTCATTTTGATAAGAGCTCTTTTTTCTCGATCAAGAATGGACTCATCTTTGACAATTAACCACCCGGTATTAGCATCAATAGAAAATGCGCCTGATGGGTCGTCAAGTTCATATTTAAATTCGCCGTTTTTGCCTTGATCTTTGTCATAAGCGACTACTTGCAGAACGCTAAATCCATTTGGTAGATTTTCAACAATGCTAATGTTATAAAAGTCAACTTCAAATTCTGGCAGGTTGTCATTGACATCAATAATTTCTACTTCCACTGTAGCTGTAGCAAACTTTAATGGATTGTCTATTTGAGATGCTTGTATCTTTAGTACAAAAGTGTTTTCAATTAAATTTTTTTCAGTGTCTAAATCCACTGGTTTCTTCAAAAACAGGGAACCATTCTGAGGATCCAGAAGAAATACTCCTCTTTCATTGCCAGCTATTATGTCATACTGAATTGTAATATTGATACCCTGATCTTGATCAAAGGCATGAATTGGACTGTCAAAATGTATTTCTTCATGAATGGAGTGAATGTTCTAGAATAATAAAAATATTTATTATATTCACACTCTATTTGTCAACAAATTATTCTTTGTTTAAAACACATAATATACCCACCGAATATTGTCCAATTTCTTTAATTTGGGCTTTATAAACTTCCTGCGTGAATTTGGGGTTCAGATCATCATTATCTCGTACTTTTATTGTAACTGTACTGTTACCATTTTTTGATGATGTTCCTCGGTCCTAAATTTATTAAACTCACATTTATTTTGATTCTTATTTTTCAAATTCTATGCATTTTTTTGCATTGTATCTAGTAGAACTTAAATTGGACATACACACCGTTGCAGTAATAGTGAGAATAAATTGACGATCTCCTGTATCATAATCCAGAGATTTACTGAGAATAATACATGCTTTGTTGTCATCATATTTCAGAGAAAACTTTTTTTCACTATTTCCATCTGATATTGTATAATATACATCGCTATTCGGAGTGTTTGGTTTATCCTTGTCAATGGCATGTATTCCACAAAAAATCTTAGTCCCTGTAATGCAACAAATTCTTTTTTATAATTTCTTAAATTAATTTAAATGGTCACATACAAATATGTAATAGTATCTTACCAATTGGAGTAAGCTCGTCTACTACGGAGTAATAGGGTGTACCAATAAATTGCGGTGCATGATTATTAACATCTTCAACGAATACTGTCACTGATAATCGTGATGTAGTCTGCAAATAAACAAGTCTTGTAAAAAAATTGTTATATATTCTCCTAGTACAATTACACAATTATACAACTTTTGAAATATTTTTAGAGTTTAACTTACCGATGATTCACTTCCAGCTGATGAATTACAAATAATGCGAAACTTGAGCAAATTAGGCGACGAATTATCTTCAATCAAATCTTCTAGGGATTGATCTAATATCACAGATATATGTGTTTCATTGACCTCTTTATAAGAGAAATATAGTGAATCTTTTTCCTGTGAAAAAATAAAATGTATTTTAACCGTATAACTTATCTACCTATATATATATATATATATTTAGTTAAATCAATTTGTCTACGAATATTACCCTATCAACAGATACAATTTGCAGTTGATCTCGTGGATGCACCTCTAAGGGGAAAATTTCAGTTCCCTTTTCAAGATTTTTTGGCAATTTCACAAGTTTTAAATATTCACCGGTCGGATAAATTTTACATCCTAAAATTAAAGAATGAGTAAAAACATTTAAATGGTAATAAAAAAAAAATTGATTAGAATCTTATGATACAAGATTAAATTATTAATTAATCATCAATGGGACTATAATTTTATAAAGACAGATTTCTACACTTTACCTGTAGCGTAATTATCTTCTATTAAGATAAACACACATATCATTAATATTTGATGAAACCATCTGACAGTCAGGGCTGTCATATGATTGTTTTTTTTCCATTTAATGGACATCTTTCTGGTACATATTTCTGCAATGTCAAGAAACATGCATTAATGATGAATAAGGCGTGTGAATCAAGAACAAAGAAACTTGTGTTATTTAGTTATTGAGATAATGAGTGTCATTCTTTATATTTGTATAGGTATAATTGGAAATAATAATAAATAATTGGAAAAGTATTTTAAATAGTGTAGATTCATCCAAATTCGTCAATGTTCAATATCGATCCAATATAATTCACTCTTATACGGATTGAAATCCCTAAATAGTCAATTATATTGTAGATAAAGTAATTTGGTAATATATACTTTCGCCTTCGAAATTCGCACAGAATTTCACTTTCGGCTCAAGTCGATGAGGTATGTGGTGGGGGCAGGGCGGCTACCAGGTCGCATTGATCTGTGACTGTTTTCAACAAGTACTCCGACAAAGAAAATTCTACTTTTTACAAATTTCTATTTGTGTAATACAATTTGGTAATCAAGGTATAACAGTTTAATTTTAAAAAGTTTTAATTAAATATAAATGATTAAAAAAAATTAAGTTAAGGCCAAAAATTTCAGCTGTAGAAGTGATGATCATCTATCGCTTAATCAGAATTATTATTAAAAGTCTAACTGCCGTTTTTCAAGTATTTAATTATAAAGGATTTCGGAAACAAATATAAATGTATGTAGAGCAAGATCTTGGTGGCTGTTAGCCATTAGATTGAAGCAGTAAATAACTCAACCAATAATAATACGCCAAATGTGGCTGGTCGCTCTCTTTTCCGCTTGATGGGTGAAAGTATTTAATAAAGCCTCTTTACTGTTAAAAGTAATAACAATGATTGTCAATAATTATCATTTTACAGCATAGAGAGAAATAAATCTAGGATATTCGGTCGATACAAGGCATTTGTTATGTACAGGAAACATGTTATTCAAAAAAAAAAAAAAAAAACAATTCAAAGATATATCAAATGGAGTAGAAAAAATGATTGATATCATTAGTAGTGTCAAGAATTTTGATGTAAGGTAAAGGAGACCCAGAAATTGATTATGTATCAAATATGTTAGGATTATTTTGAAAATAAAACATATCAAGTTATGACGTAATATCTATCACTACTCGCATAAAGCATATATGTTTAATTTGCAACATTCTCTGCGAAAGGGCACTTGTAACGTTACATTGCACCTAAATTTACATTTCAAATATAAACTTCTAAAACTGGTTACGTACATTAAGGAAAAGCGATATTTCACTAATATTTTTAGCATTACGAATATTACGATATATACTGAACTGGTATTTATATTTTTATCGTTTCGTTTTCCACAGTGATTCGATTCTCGATATAAAGTCGAAATCAGAAAGTTCCAAGCAAAAATACTGCAACATTAGTGATACACTTGATGTCACATAATAATTGACCATCTTATTGTTCGTATTGTAAAAGAATGATCACCAAAGTAATATATTTTTCATTTATTGCTATACTTCCTTATTCTACATAGTGTTATACTTTTTCAAAACAACTGGTTTATTACACGTAACCTGTTTAATAATAATTACTACTTTTATCAGATGTGAAAGCAAATAAGATAATTTTCATAATAATACGTGGGAGATTCTCAATACAAGACACTAGAAAATAGAAGAATTTATCCGCTACCACGTGCTAGAATTTTTTATGCTAACTAATTAGAAAATTGAAAGAAAAGATGGTTATTAAGCTTCTAGTTTAAATAAAAAGTCAATTTTCCCAAGATTGTGTTGATACATTGTGAATATAAATTATTAACAATTTTTATCACTTTAAATATTAGATAGAACCTACAATTAACGTAACATGTTCTACACAAATGTCTCTTTTTTATAAAGCATAAAATATCTATTGCAAGGTGAAAATGTTAAGAAATCTTCATTGTTTATATACTTACATTTCTGCATAATTTGTAACATCGTCTTATCTTAACAATACTTTGCATATAAAACTTTATGCTAATGTTGCACAAAAGATAGTTTCACTAGGAAATGCACTTTTTTTATGTACAAATTTTTGAAATACAAATTTGAAAAGCTGGTAGGTATGTGTTTTTGCACTACTTCAAGATATTCCTAAATAATTGTATACAATTTTTTACTCCCGCGTTTTTGACGTTGTGTTTGCTGTCAGATGGACAGTACAGAGTACAACATACGCCATACGGTACAGGTGAATGTTCTCTGGCGAACCTTCCGATTCAACGAGTAACTATGCACTGGACCCAAGTGTTGAGTACTTACTTGCATTCACCTGTTCAACGGAAAACCGCTTACTTGTCTGCCGGACAGTTGCAAATTCTCTTTCCGGGTCTTGAAGAGAATAGCCACAATTGCTATAATATTGCTGGTTGCTAAACTCACTTAATGACTTTAAAGTATACGAAAGTAGACACGGTTACGGTGGAGTACAAACTTTTACTTATCGTTTACCATACATTCATGCTAAGGATAAACTTATTTGTTTACAGTGATATTTAAGAGCTCATTTCAACAATATCAATATATTGACTTTCAATTCTTCTGAAGGATTCTGTTCTTTGACTACCTATTCTCTCTAAATTTGAATCAGCAATATATTACATAGAAAAAACAAGGACTGAAAGTGTTTACAGCTGAAATTAGTTTTTAGGATGAATTTCAGTCTTAAGTCTAATTTCAGCTGTAAACACTTTCAGTCCTTGTTTTTTCTGTGTAATACTAGCAAATATGACTTATTTCTCATACTTGCTCAACTTTTGCTGGTAGAAAAAATAATTAAGAATTTTTAATTCTTGAAACATAAAATCTTGTAATTCTTTATCTAATTTCAGAAATCTTCGTGAGTTTTATAAAATTCCTTAAAATGACTTTATTATCCTTCAAAATTTGGTGAAATACCTTTAAATTTCGTAAATTCCCTTGATATTTTTTGTTGAAATTACTTAAAGTTAAGCAAAGTCCCACAAAGTCTCCTTAAATCTCTTAAAAATTCTGAAAATCCACTGAAATATTTTAAAATCTATTGGATCCATTCAGAGTCTTTAAAATTCCTTAATATCCCCTCAAACATAGTAAAATCCCTTAGAATTATTTATATTGACTGAATTTTCAAGAATTATAACACGATATTTTCAGCATTCCTTGACAGAGCAGTATTATGAATTAACAAAAAATTAATCATAAAATTCGCTTCATCGCGCCAATGAAAGGACACACGCACTGAAGCGTAAGAGAGAAAGGACTGATTCTATACATAAAGTAGAGTGTGTAAGTATAGTTCTGTGCAGATATTTTCGATGCGACAATAAAAATTTAAGCAGCATTTTCTAACTTACAGGTAACTTGAATTAAACTTATATACAAGTTGAAAAAAAATGTAAAACTCATTTATTTATTTACGTTTTAGTTATACGGGCGTGTGGTAATTACCATAAGAGCAAATTTAGTTTCCTCAAAAGTTTACTTCCATAAGTTACAGAAAAGAATATATTCTTTTTACATAAAATGAATATATAAAATAAATGGCTCACTTTGGGTAAAAATTTTATTATGCTCTGAACTTATAACTGAACTCTGAGCGAACTGTTTCTATTTATTCTTAAAATATATTTCCTACTTTATCGATAGCTGAAAATTCTGATACTGATCATTTTGATACATAATAAGGAATATATGGTAATAATAACCTTAAGAGTAAATATTTTTTATCAAAATTGGGTCATTTACCTCCGTTTCGTACAGATGGAAGTAATTGGCCTAGTTTTGGCAAACAAATATTTATTATTGCGAATGTAAAGTTGGTGAAACTCGTGAAACTAAATTTTTTCTTATGGTAAAGTGTCACATGCCCTTAAGAGTATGTAGTGTTTACCATATGAGCAAATTCAGTTTCGCCAAGTTTACGTCTACATAATAAGAAATATTTTTTGCTGAAACTGTAGATCATTTCTTCGTAAAAAATAAGATATGTAGATAGTATCATTGGATAGTCTAACATTAACGAAAAATATTTTTTATTGTGGGCATAAACTCACATAAACTTGGCTAAACTTAATGTACTGCATATACCCTTAATATATAGAGTTTTTTCAAAATCCCGCGGGAATAGTTTCAAAATAAATAAACATAGTGCATACAGTTATGTTTATCGCATACAATGTTTTTTTCCTTATTATAAAGTTGCAGGGTATTAATTCGATTGAAACTACATGCGTATACAAACTGGAGTCTATGCCATATGCCTTGTCTACCACGATGATATGAGCCCCCTTGTTGTTCTATTCAATCAGAGTGAGATAGAGAGGGAAGTATCCACTTGTCCAAAACGTTATGTCAATTCTACTCCTCTCCTACTACTATGATTCTCACAAAATAAATAATTTTGTCATTTGTCACATGAAGAATATATTCAGACCGTTGTTATATTTGATATGAAAAAGCAATTATACAATGAATTTCATAATGCCCATCCAGCATGCTGGCAACACGTTACAAGTTTTTCTCTCTGACATAAACATATGTATAAGTAAAACTCATATAATTCCAAGATTTTTTTATAGTTTCTAATAAATCTTGTAACTTTTGTTGTCTGAGACAGAGGTGTATTTATATCAATTTGTATGTAATATATTAATATTTAATAATATATGTATTCGTATATTTAAAGATTAGTTATCATCAGAATTCTGAGATTTTTTGGGATTATAAAATAATTTTAAGGGATTTGACTACATATTTTCTGGAATTTTACGTAATTTGAGAAAGTTTTAGGAGATTTTTAAGCATTTTAAGAAATTTCATTAGATTTTAAGGCATTTTAAAAGATTTCATGGAATCTTGAATAATGTTAAGGAATTTAAAAGGGTCTTACGAAATTTATTGAGATTATAGAAAAACTTAAGTGATTTCACGGTATTTTGAGGAATTTTATGAAATTTCATAGGATTTTAAATAACTTTAAGGGATTTGGGTAATAAAGGCATTTTAAAGAACTTTATGAAACTTACAAAGATTCCTGAAATTAGATAAAGAATTACAAGATTTTATATTTGAAGAATTAGAGTTCTAAATTATTTTTTCTACTAGCAAAAAGGTGTGCAAAAACGAGAAATTAATCGCGCGCAGTGCGCGCTTTTCATAATTACTAGTGACACATAAAGATCATATTGTTTATTGTATTTATACTGTAGGTTGCATAAGAATTATTATGTGAAAATGTGTGCACAATATATTTAAAAATATATAGCTTTTTAAGTCAATTTAATTCCTATATATTCATTTGATACCAATCAGTGATGAGATTTTACTGTTCATTAGTGTTAAAATTCTATAAGCTTACTATAATTCAATTCAGCGCAGTGACCCATATTTCTCGCTGATTCAAGTATAAAAAGTAGAGGAAGTGTTTTTTTCGAGAATATTTCCAGAGGCATGACGATACAAAATATGTCTATAGGGCGAGTATATTTATTTTCTTTTTAAGACTGTTAGAGCAGTCAGTCTATTGTGTATTAAGAACTTGTTCAGGTAAATTTGCTATGGGTACTCGTAGCGCGGTTTTTGTCCGGCGCCAAAGATGGACGAAACCCTAGACCGACAATACCCGAACCAGTGCGGATACAACCGAAGCGACGAACCCTCCAGTCGAAATATCCAGTCTCGCCGCGAGTGCCATACCACGAGCATGAAGAAACATTAACAAGTTTTATTAAAAGCGGGGTGTCACGCTCCTGTCAAATTGAAGAAGTTATACCTATACGACTTGAAATTCCCAAAACAATCAATGTTGTTGTTCATCTTCACCGTTTAGTTGCAGTGTGCTATTTATAAGTTATTAATATGAATGTGTTTACTGAGATGCTCCGTACTTGAAAATTTGGACCCGTGGTGCAGGAACAACGGGAATCAAGATGCAGAATTCCGAACGTTCCGAATAGTAAAGAAGACGTGATAAAGTTCGGGTGGAACTGTGGAAGCTGTGTCAAGTGACCGCAGTACTCGATCCTTATTGTGCGTAGCACTCAAGTTGTTATAATTTTTAGTGGTGGACTAAACCTTTTACTCGGAGAGCAAACGCACACAAAAATAAGAAACACACAGAAACACCCACAATAAAAGGTGGGATAGAAAACGAAAGTGTGCGCGAGTCGCATTCCGGATGGACGATGACGCGGTACGGTATTTACCACTAAAAGGAGTCTCGTCTGTTCGACCAACCGTCCAACTGAGTGTTGTCCATCCATCCACTTATCCATCCATTCATCCGTCCGTCCGAACGTCCGTCCATCCATCCAACTATCCATCCATCTATATTGCTATCCTTTCTTCCTTCCGTTCGTCCTTCCTTCCTTCCTTCCAACCATCCACTCATTCATCCACCCAATCATTCATTCAAATATACGCACACCAGACTTCATCAATGTGTTCTGCATCTAATCATCGATTCATCTATTCATAAATATAAATTTATCCATTCATTCATATACCCACAAATAAAAATCCACTCATCCAATCATACACACATTTTTCTCTCGTTCATCCGGCATCCATCCAGCATCCGTTTACTAGCACTCAATCAATCCAGCAGTAGCCTTTTCATTCTTTTGTATGCTCGTTTATGTCGTTTTCATCTCCCATTGTACATGCGGGAAGAGACATCACTTTTTTAAGTCCAATTTTTTCAACGTAATACAAAATGGAGTTGAATTCAAACTGGCCTAAACAAACTGGATTGGAGGCGGTATCAATGCCGACAAAATTTCGCGGCAACGAATCTGAAAAAATTGAGAGAGCCAGGAACTTCAACTGGCCTATAAGTATTATCTGTATTGTCAGTTTAACTATATCAGGCGTTCTTGCCTATCGCGAATATATTCTTGAGTCTAGAATAGCCAAACTCGAGGCTCAGTGTTTGCATCAAGTTCAATCTTCGCAAGATATCGTTATGCAAAGGCTTCGTCGGGAGTTACTAGGAGAATTTAACGTTCACCCAGCTGCAAATCCGGAGTCAGCTGCAATCTTTAGGATTAAAAGGGACGTTGAATGTAATTGTCCACCAGGTATGTAGAAGCACACAAGTTCAACGATTGTACTTCCGATATATTTATAGTTGACACCTAAAAAATGCACTTTTCTTTTTGTTATTGTTGTCTGACATCCTACGAACATTTCAGGTCCGGTAAGAAGGCTTGAATAGAATAGGATTGAAAATTGCAAATTACAATTACTTTGAATACCTGATTTTCCCTCAGTTCTCTTATCAGAAAGTGCAAAATTGAATTCAACTGAAAAGATCCTTTCTATCTTATATTCAAAAGTGGATAATTCAAAAAATTTTATGGGCACATTTCCTGAACAAATTAGACCGAATTAAATCCACTTCAAATCTATTCTGCTTTATGGAATACGAGAGAGATGTTATTAACGATATATGAATAGCCGGAAATTAGATTTTTGAGGTAATCAATTATATTTTTGTACATTGAAGACTAAAGGGAAAATCAGGTATTGAAATTAATAAAATTATCTCTACTTTTACGTTAAAATCTTAAATTTTTAATTTTATTCTATTCAAACCTTCTTATTGGGGATATATTGATAGTTAATACCTAACACATTTGCCTTTTTTTTGTTATAGTTTGTTTGACATTCTACGAACATTTTAAAACCAAAACGAAAAAAAAAATGCGAGAACGCATTTTGAAAAAAGTTGTTTTCTTTTTTTTTTTTGTAATGCAAAACGAAATTTTTTTTATAAAGTGTGATAATTTGCATTTAAATTTTAAGAATAATATAAATTATATATTTTGGAATTCGAGGGGATCTGTAAAGGATACTTATTACTTAGTCTTAAGTAATAATAATATTTAATCACATTTCGTAATAATATTTCGTTAAATACACATTACTTACGAAAATCGAATTTAGCAAAAATTTGCAGTTATGAATTTGGTCTTAAAAGTTTTAAAAAAATTTTGTTTTAGATATTCTTGCTTGACAATAAAACTTCTTGAGTTACAAAATAAAATATATACATACATATTATATTAGAAATAAATTTAAATGCACGTTGTCACGTTTTAGCAGCAAAATTCTTCCTGTTTTCTCACAAATAAAATAAAAAACAACTTTTTTCAAAATACGCCCACGCGATTTTTTGGTTTTCGGTCTTACAATATTCGTAGGATGTAAGATAACTATAATCAATAGGGAAATCTTAATGCAACGATCTTTCAATTAAAGTTGGTTCAGACGCAACATGTAACGTGTCAAACACTGAAAAACTCACATAATCGTTAGTAATAATACATAAAGTTTGAATTAACGTGCATGTTTCTTATTTATTCGAAACCAACATATTTCGACTTCCGGTGACAGAAGTGGCAGAAAATTGAAGTGTACCTAACAATAGATTAAAACACATACAATATAATGCATGTGATATTGCAGGCTTTTAATATTTTTAATTAGAATGGAAGGTCAACAAATTTTTAAACCTACATTAAAGATTATGCATTTCACTTTGCGTATTACACTTCGTGTTATAGGTATACATATTAAGCTTTGTGCGATTGTATATCGTGTTTAAAAGGCGAGGGTTGTCGACTGGCCTTTTAATCAAGGGGTGCGCGTAGTAAAGAATAAAAAGACACGGGAGGCAGCTAAATGACTGAAGAAAGCGCAAGCACCTTTTAGAATCGTGTTACGCGTTCATAAATCTTTCAACAGTTTAAAAATCTTTCATAATCTTTCTGCCCGTTAAAAAACAGTGTCATGTCAAAGACCTAATTGCCAATATTATCTATATAATGAAAGGCAATAAGCCAATAAAGATGTAAGACTCTTTTTGAAAAAATTACAGGAGAGATAGTATCGGGTGAATAATTTGAAATCGAGCAACGTAACAAAATTCGCTTGCAATATTTATTTTATACACTGAGAAAAAAATTTTTTGGATAAAAAAAAATACATTTCTTTGACTCCGTTGCTTTCAGTCAAAGGAATTATTTACGTGATTTTATTGAATTTTGTTTAGAGCCAAAAAAACTCGTTCATTGAGTCTAAGAAATAATTTCCTAATTTCGTAGTATGTGATTATTAAATCAAGGAATTTATTTCTTTGAGAGGAAGAACCTAATTTTGTTGAGTCTAACTTTTGTACTCAGAGAAATATTTCTTTACTTCGATGTTATCGAAACTTTGAATTAAAAGCTATGCTTTGTAAATTTTCACAATTATCTAATGCCTGGATCAAGTATTATGGTTTCTTTGATTCAAAGAAATATTTTTAAAATTTAAGGAGATAAGAAGATATTATTTAATTCAAAAAATTATTTATTTCATATAGTGGAGTTGGTACTCTTATTTTAATAAAACAGTTCATTGATCAAATGAAGTAATTTGTTTACTTAAGTATTAATTCATTTGCTTCAAAGGGACGTGTCTTTTGATTGATAAAGTTTATTTTTTAAGGAATATATTCAAGAATTGTCTTAACGCAATATTTTTTCACCTCTATATAATAATTTGGTATTACGTATAAAGGTTAACGCCAAGTTTAGTAATCTTTTCCTTTGAAAAGCAAAACTTTCTGGGTGCTTACAGATTCCGCACCCTCGACGTCATGAAAGATCCCCCTTGTGAGTGTCTTACATTAGATATATAGGTAAAGTTACTTTTGTACCCATAAGATTGTAATCTTGACTTGGTCCATTCTCTTCCGTCTCGTGAGTATGCGGTGTTGCCGCTTTTCACTCATTCTCAGCTTTTATAAATTGTATATTTTTAACTGTTCCTACAGTTATTATAGTATTTCGAATATTAAAAATTTATTGTGATTTTTTTTTTAATTTAGAAATATACAATTTAGTCTTTAAACAAAAGAATATTTCATAGAGTTTTCTCGAAACCTATTTAAAAAAAGACCTGAAAAATGTTAGACGGAGCAAAAGTTAAACGCAACCACAGCTAAAATAACTTTTTTCTGAGTACATAGTAATTTTCTGTGTACAAAGTAAGATGAAGGGATGATATTAAAATGATCTCGTCAAGATAAAGGGAAGGGCGTTTATATTCAAAGGCAAATAAAGGGATGACTCTTCAACTCTTCATTCGAATTCACTGACTGCATTATGGATACAATATTCTATAGGGTTTGCTCATAACTGTTTGCGAGATTAATTTTTTTGTCCGTATTTCTTCTATAAGTTTATGCAAAGAGACTTAGAATTTTAAATGTATGTAGATATGTATATGTATAAGTGTATTGTTATAGTGAGTGTATTGTTTCTATAGTCTTGCTGTATGTTCGAGTTCCGGACTTCCTGCAAGCTATAATTTTAATGAATTCAACTACATTGTCTGAAATTTATGTCTCAAATTATAATCAATTTTAAAATGATGCCACACCGTACCAGATTTTCACGTAAATTACTTGCTTCCGTATTTAATACACGGACAGGAAAATAATCATCTCATTTGTTCATTTTGAAGTCTATAATAAATCTTATCTTTCAATTTTATTTGCCTAACTACAAATACATTGATAACATTAGATTAAAATTAGATTTTTAAAACTATTTTTACAGTACCTATTATTATCGTTACTTATACAGAGGAATTCCGAATTTATTACTTAATTAATATGTACTTAACTATAAGTGCACATAAAAAACTGGATAGTCTCATCTGTAGTTTTAACTTTAGGACAGCCTTCTAAGATAATCAATCTAAATACCTGAATATTCAATTTGAACATAGGGATAATCGGCTTTACTATCCCAAATATTCAGGTTGACTATCTTAGAAGATTGTCTTATATTTGACCATCCAAACGACCAGCTTAACTATCCAGTATTCTCCGTTTACTAAACCTGTAGAGTATAGATATCGTTCATTTAGAGAGATTAATAAAATTATACGCAATTGCTATACTTATTCTTTTTTTTTTAAATTTTTTATAAAATTTTGCAAGTGTCAAGGAATGCGTTCCAATTTATGGATTTTCTTCTGAGAAAAATCATGTCAAAAATAAATACCTAAATCAAATCTAAAGATTCCATTATACATTATATAGTTTTATAATGTTCTATATAGTGGGTTCAATTAATAAAAAGTCCCCTCGCGTTGGAATCTTTGAAGGGTTTGAATAGGATGCTGATGCTGAATTTAATGAAATAAGATTCCTCTGGGTTAATTCAATTTAATGAAATAATTAACTTAATTATGATTTACTATAAGTCAGTTCTTCCGATCTGATTAACCCAAAAAGTCGAACAATCCGACGCTAAAACAGAAATTTATCCTTCCCCAACCATCTTTTTTATTTTCGTCTGAGATTCCCTCATAGTAATTGTATTTGGTGACATCACTAATAGAATTCGGATATAAATATAGATATGTATACAAGTGTGCGATTACTGACTGTATTGTTTACCGAAAAATACTATCGATACAAGCGATTATATATTATTTATATAATAGAGCAATCATATCCAATTTTGCTACATATTGAAAAAAACTGCTTAAATAATAATACACCCTCAACCAAAAATAGACTCCCCTTCTCAATTGCTTAAATGAAACTCTCAGAACTTTATTTTAAACTTGGAGCAGTTAAACGCGAACTTTACAAATGCTCTCAATCATTCAAGACTATATTTGATTAACTTTTTGTTACAGTGTTTAAAAGAATACTATACATTCTTCAAACGATTTTCTACTTATTGTAACCACGTCTGTTGGTTGAGACATTTAGAGAACTATGATTATTTATTTTTGCTTGACTTGTTTCGATTAATGCTGATCTATTTCTGATTGTCTCTTCATATTATAAAAATATCTCACCATCGCCATTGCTATATTAATCGAGCCCATGTGCCATACGCCCTTATTGACCCCTCTATCCAACACGTGACCCCTATTGACCAAAATTCAACGAAAGAATGTACAATTTAAAAATTGAAGGACAAAAGTTAGCTATATACCACACCAAATAAAGGTGATGAATAATAACGACAAATTATATGCAAAATAAAAGTCAGAAGCGCGAGTAAACTGAAAAAGACAATGTTTAAAAAAAAAATCATCAGTCTCTACAAAATTGACAACACTTTAAAACTTGGGTAACAAAGTGCCGTCCAAGGTAAATAGGGGCAACGCTGGAGGATGACTTTGAAGAAAGAGCAGAGACACATGAACCACAGAGCGTCAGCAGGAAGGCAATTACCGTGAGTGGAGTATCTTCACCTGGTAACATCACCCTTCTGGCATTCCCTTACACTCAGACACCGCGCACCCTCCCCCTTTATGCACACATCTCAAAAGTCTTCTCAATCTCACCCTGTCTCACCCTGTCCCACCCTTTCTTGGATTGCATTCGCAGCTCGAAGCAAGGCGAGTGCAAGTGCCTTTCTGTGAGTCCTATAAAATAAGTACGTGCTTGTCGCGCTTGTCACTTGTCACAATACGACGTCAGTATAGTGTATACTGTATACTGTATAAGAAGCACTGACGCCACGCGTACTCCTTGGTAAATGTCAACCATGTCAACGTCTGTCAGTTTCTTTTCCTAATCACCAGCAGCAGGTATCAACACTCTAAACTTTGCCACCCCTGTTGGAAGTAAAAAGATAGAAAAGGATAGAGATTTTAGGGATTTACTATCCCTTCCAAGTATAGACTTTGCATCCATGGATTGCAAAATGGATAGAAAAAGATTGGCGTGGGTAGGCGTGGTTATGCGCGGATAGGCGTGGATAGACGTGGATAGGCGCGGATACAGAAAGGTAGAAAGATGGAGATTCAAAAGGAGAGTGATTATTGTAGAGATAAAAATAGATTGGCATGGATAGGGAAGGATACATTTGGATACATTTGGATACATTTTTCCTTTCTATCTCAATCCTGAATATTGAAGAAGATTCAAATAGATAGACTTTCTGTCTTTTTACTGCCAACGTACAGGCACTCTTCAACCAAGTTTTTGAGACGAAAATTCTAGACTATGGTTCAAGTTGCACACGTGAGTTACGATTGTCACGTGAGTTAAGTGCTATCTCAATCTCAGGGGTACTGATTATTATGTATCTCAATCATGTGAAACTACTGGGGCGGGAATCAGAACCTTGTGCGAAGCTGCGCTGCCCCGAGGCCGCGACATGTGAGGTCCTACAGTCTTATCAGTGACTCTCAACGTCACTTAACGTCTTCATATGTGGACTTCCATTATCCATATAAAACAGACCAATCATGCAATGAAATACCTAACTTTTTTTTATAAATAGCTATGAAATTTCTAACCAACAGTTTTAAAACTAAATAGTCTCAATTTAATTAATAAACACGAATTTATATCAACGATAAGGAAGATAAATAGAATAATTCAGAGAATTGTGGTAGTTCTGCGATTTACTAACGATTATATTATAGATTATTATTATAGATTAATTTCTTGATTACTCACCTTTTGCCCTTAATATTATTCAAGATTCCATGCAGTCTCATTAAATCCTTTAAAATATCTTAAAATCCAGTGAAATTTTGTAAAATTCCTAAAAATCTCTTGAAAGTCTCTTAAGTTACTGAAAATTCCACAAAATATATAGTCAAATCTCTTAAAACTAAATTATAATAAATCCCATAAAATCTCATAATTCTAATTAGAAATGACAAGCTGTGCTGTCGGAACATAATTTTATCTACATATATGTAGTATTGATTGTCATTTGATAATGAATATTGTAATGTAATGATAATAATCTATCGTTTTTATGAAAGTAAAAGAAACATAGGTGTATAATAAAAATACAAATTGTTCCGAGACTCCGCCTACAATATCTATATATGCATACATAATACTATCATCTATACTATCTCTTCTGAGTGACGGGTCAAGAGTTTAATAAAGCGTAATTTCCGGCGCAATCACCGGTTTAAGATTCCCACATGGGAGTATCACCCAAGCAACGATGATGCATATATTCAAGGGACAATTTTTTTACTGACATGTTTGTCGCATTTGTACATTCAATTGGAAAAGAATACATCTTTTAAGCAATTAACTGGTATAATATCAAAAGTACATTCTCTAAATATATTAGGGAAAGTGACATTGAAGCTATTCAAATATGTTTGAAAAATTTCAATGGCACTATTGTTAAAAATTGATTTTCATTTTTCATAATTTTCTGTTAGAAAAATTTGTTTGGGGGTCAGGGAAAAGTCAGGAAAATTGAAAACTTGTTGTGGCCAACCTGAATAAAAAAGTGCATTTGCAAACTGTGTATTTTGTAAAAATTGAAAAATATGTTTAATTATGTTACAGGTCCACCTGGTGATCCAGGACCTCCAGGAAAAAGAGGAAAAAAAGGAAAGAAAGGTGATCCCGGAGAACCGGGTGCACAGGTAAGTCAATCTATAAGTTGTGTAATATATTTAAGGTCACTGATCCTTAAACTTACCTTAATTATCCAAAGGCATTTTTTGTTTATTAGATCTTAGTGGATATATATTTTCACAGGGAGGGATTTTTCTAGTAGAACTTATTTTCGTATTGTTAATAACAACTGTGTCCAATATATTAATAAATTCTTTGCATGAAATGTCAATTATATAGTAGACTATTAAAAAGTGTAAATAACCGTCACTACTTAATTTTGCATGTGCAATTAATACATGGAAATTAACTATTTTAATTTGGTGTAACCTTTCTTGCAGGGTGTGGCTGGAACTCCAGGGAAAAATGGTTTTCCGGTATATTATATTTTATTTTCATTTCATTTATTTTTTTTCACTTGTGCACGTTAACTTTTTACTGTGCTCAAGAAATCTGAAACTTAAAAAAAAAAGAATATATTATTTATGAAACGTGAACTTCATAATTATAGGTATTCGGATATATATAAAAATGTGAATCAAATATATGTATTTGCTTTTAATTGTAATTATAAAAAATTACGATGTATTTTTTAAATCGGCTTTGAAAATGATAGATTACACATTCGTTGATACTGTTTCACAAAGTTTACCAGGCATAATATATCTATATATGTATATTAGAATACGAAAGGCGATCGACAAGGGAAGAGAAGCCTTGTAAGATGTTAAGTTGTTTAAACGTTGAAAGATCAAGTGCCACACGATTTTCATGGTATCTCTCTAATTGCAAATTAAAAAAAGAGAAAAAATTAATTTTGTTCTGCAAAAAAAAAAAATATTTTTGAGATTTACAGTACTTTGATCAAAGTAAAAAGGCTTATTGATTATGTAGCATCCAGTTTATAAATGCACAGAATGGTATTGATGGTGATATCTGGAGAAAAATATAATACAGGAGAACCTGAGCTTTGCATATTGCGGGATTATAATATTAACACGATATTTTTAACTTAGCAACTTTCAACTAACAGTTTGCGCTTTTTCTCACATCTGTCTGCATCTATTATAAAAATATGGAAGCATCTTACTGTAACAATTATTGGGGACTTGTTTTGCTCAGTTTGTTGACATGCAAATCTAGCTTTTTGATAAAGGATTTAATTGTATAAAATATATAATATATATTTTTATACTTTAAAATTTAATATCCTGTGTTATTTCAGGGTCCAATCGGATTAGATGGGCCGAAAGGAGAACCAGTGAGTTATACATTATTACATCTCTCATATAAAATAAATAACATGTTCCCAGTGGGCAAATAATTTAAAGAAGTTTTTAGAACGTCCTAAAAACGCCCTAAGAACGTCCTATGTCAGGCCAAAAAACGTCCAATGTTCCAAAGACATTTTTAGGACGTTCTAAAAACTTTTAAAAATTTTTTGCCCACTGGATTACTTTTGTAATTTTTTTTTTCTGCAAATAGAAGTTTATTTTTGCTCGAATGATTTGAAAATCAAAATATATCTTTAGGTTTAAGTTTAGCATAGATAAAATCAAGTTGAAGACTTAGACTTTACATATTTATAAACCTCGGAATAAACTAATATTACTTTTCAGGGCCGGCCTGGGGATAAAGGACAAAAAGGAGAACTTGGAAGTCCGGGTTATGATGTATTTTCAGCTGTAAAGGTATCTAGTTAACGCTATTTTAATATTTTAACAATTCAATTGCCTAAAATTATAAATTAAAAAAAAAAACTATTTCTGCAACTAGTCACGAAAATTCAGCCCACCCTAACCCTCCGTCATTCTTGTGGAAAAGGGTGGGCTGTGCACTGAGAAAAATGTTTGGTTCGGGCAACAAAACTTTGTTTTTGCAAAAATTGTTCGTTGTGCCAACCGAATTTTTGTTGAACCAATCAAAGTTTTTGTAATTCAACCAAATCTGAGATTTTCTTAGTTTAAATGAATTTTCTTGATTAAACAAAGGTTTGTTGAAAGAACTAAGATTTTGTTGGCACAACCAAACAATTGTTGTTGCTTCTAAAGCAACAAAAAGTTTTGTTGTCCCAACCAAACAGTTTTCTCATTGTGACTCAACTCATTTTTATGACTAATCCTTAAATGGAAATACAGTTGATGAAAAACTGAAAAACTTGTCTTTTAGTGTATAAGATTTATAGATATACTTATAGATATTGTATATTAATCCTTTATTGCTTGCAATTAGCTTATAATGACCAAGTTTTTTTTCACTAATAATATATTTGCTAAAACTATTAGGACTTCTTACTTCCGTTTCGTACAGATGGAGATAAAAGGCCTAGTTTTAGTGAAAAATATTTATCTTATGGTAAATTATCACATGCCAGTAATAACTAATAGCTTGGTTGTGTCTGGCCAATAAACTACAGGGTGGCCACATGTCTGGGGAGTCAAAGAAGACAGGGAAATGTTTTCTTTAAAAAACAAGTTGGTCTTTAAGATTTATGTGGAAAATGTTAGGGAATTTGAAAAATTGAATCTTGTGGCCACCCTTGACTAATTCTCAATCACTGATAAAAATTATCAGGGTGTCTAGCGGACCGGGAAACCGGGAATTTTATTTGATCAGGAATGTTTTGTATTTTATTGAAAAATCAACTTCTTTTTTCTACTTTATTGATTTTTTTTTTAAATTATAAAAAAGCAACTATAAATTGGTCGAAGGGAAAACCGGGAAAACCCCAGGAATTTTGAATTCCCTGATCAATAGACACCCTGATTGTGTACATATGAACGTATCGGGCAATTACGAGAAATTTTTTCGCTCAACCTTATCAATTGAGCCGTTATAAATACTAAATAGTGAACGCTTCATTATTCATTAACATTTAACACCAGATTTTTTCTTATTTCACATAAACCATAGCATATCTAAGATACCTGACAAGAGCAATCTAATGTTGTACTATCAATAAATATGATGCAAATAAAAAATAAACAATCTTTCCACCTACGGGTCAATGCACAGGGATTGGGGTTAAAGAGGTCGGTGACAACGCTTCGAGGTGGAACTCTTGGATACGCGGAAATCGTCGCTCTGAAGGTAACCAACCTTCACAACCCACGGCTCGTTTATGGTTCTGACATTCTTGTTACTGTTTTTCTTAGACGTTGCATTATGCGGTGCTTTCGGTGTAGCGTTTTTCTTGTTGGATCATGTATCGTACTGCAATATGATTAGACCTTAGAGTTTCATTCATAACAGAGTCATGATTATAATTTTATAATTTTGTTTTTTTGTATTATTTATTTTTTTAACAAGCCCACCCACACACACACAAACCTTTGTGTTTATCAAATTCACTTATGTATAACTCGAGGGGTCGATCACAATGTGTTCGATATATTGGTAACATCACTTTTTAAATTGTAATAAATAAATGATACCATCTACAATTGTCAAATTACACTTTACAGTAAATAAACTATGATATGTGATAAATAAGGTGTCTCAGGTAGCTCTTAATCATAGGGCAGTACATACTTATCTTTGTTTTTACTTGGTTTTGGTTGGTAATGGTATTTATATTTAATTTACAGTCTTTAGGTATATCTGGGCATGTTGGAGTTTCAAGAAGCAAGTGCAATTAAAATTGCCAAAATAATAATATCCTTATTGGGTTCCATGAGCACTTCCCGTATTTTTTTATCTGGTAGTGATTTGGTTTTTACCCGTAGTTGACCTATACTTCTAGGGTCTGCAGGAGCAAGGACATAATATCAGCACGCAGACGATCATTCAATTAAAAGTAAGTCCGCTTGTACTTCAGGACTCGCAGCTTGACACTTGGATATGTCCCTATTTTCTGAAGCGAATAGCATCTATTAAAGAGAAAAAGAATAAAAAACACTAATCCATTATTTTCATTTACAACACTTACTTTAATGTTTTATTTTAATATAAAAATTTTCGTATGAAAATCTCCATAAAATATTAAATAATAGCACTATATATACCTTTTTACTTCAGTGTATTGTCTGCAATAATCAAAAAGAGCACCAAAATTAAACACCCCGCACATCACTCCTTCTCAAACGGAAAACATCCATCTTTTGCATGACAATGTATATATTATAAGCTTCCTATGTGAAAATATTAAAATTAAATTTGGTGAATATTCTTTACTGGGTCAATATTTTACAAGGCTGTGTCTACTCATCCCAAAATTTGTGACGATTAAGCAAATTTGCAACAATTTGGCTTCTCGTCTCAAAAGAAATTTCGATGAAGTTAGCCACAGGTTCTATTGCATTACTTCAAATTTTTCCTTATTGTTATTGAACGATCTGTGCTATCTTTCTATACATTAACGATATATTATTTATATTAATTTGATGGTTCAAGGTAAAAGGAAATGTATTAATCAATCAATAATGTCAATAATATATTATATTATTTGATTTGCTTTCGTCAAAGTTGGTTTGCACGAAATAAATGTGACCTTGAAGAATTGCATGCCCCTTATTGCATGCTCGTATATGCTTCTTTTGAGAAGACTGGTATAAAAAATAATATATATAATATATACGTATCAAAAAGGATTTAAACCTATTTAATTGTTATGTAATTGCAAAAATCTTTCTGCTACACTAAAATTTATATTCTGTCTATATTACTTAAGCGACCTTACAATATATTGAAAATAATAAATTTTGCCAATTTTAAGATCAATAATAGTCCATTTTACGAGAATCTTACGAATTTTTTCTCCTTTTTGTAATTAAAAAAAAGTTGTCCTGTTTCGAGTTTTTCCTTGGCAGAAAAAAACGTAACTTATTCAGAATTTGTGTTCCCGTATAATGTATATTTAACAAAAATACAAAGTATCTCAATTTTCATGTGACACACAGGGAGAGCCAGGAGAACCTGGACCACCTGGACCCGCTGGTCCTGCAGGAACGGAAGGTTTACCAGGGCACGATGGCAGGCAGGGAGTACCTGGTGATGTAGGACCTCCAGGCGAGAAAGGTGCGCCAGGTCCTGTAGGACCTATTGGACCACCTGGAGCTGTTGGATCTATAGGACCAAAGGTAAGTCTTTCAAAAACCTAACGTATCTTGGCAAACAACATTGATTGCGGTAAAATTGAAATTTTCATGCTTGTAATACTTACCTATACCGGGAATTTGAAATCGTCCTTTTTTTCTGGTTGTAATAATTATCCTAATAGAGATACATAAATAGTTTACTGCATATAATTATTTTTGCATAGGGTGACAAAGGAGATAAGGGAGATCGCGGTTTAACGACGTCCATGAGTGGTGAACCATTTCCAACTGGAGTATTTGAAGGACCACCAGGACCTCCAGGACCACCCGGTAAGCATATGAAATTTTTTTTTATTTCAAACAATCTTTTGGCTTCATATAAAACCAACAAATCAATATTATGGTTGTAAAATATTTTATTATAGCCAAAGTCTTATCTCTATCCTTAAAGGTCAAATAAAATTTAACCTTAGTATGTATAATATACGTTGCGCGGCAATAATGTTTTTTCTTCGCCTGATGGTATAAGTGGAAAGTATTATTATTAAAGTGATATTTCATCAACAAATACATGACATTCTTACACTGTTCAAAGTTTGCATGGTATGTTAACTCATCTGTAGTATCAACGACAGATCTGTTGTGCAAATGACAATGAGCGTATCTGCAATTTGAATCAGTTACTTGTCACTATTCCGAAACTGAATTTATAAAATAAGATTAAAATGTTTTTTTTTCTATTTTAGACACAGAATATGACAAATGACTCATTCAAATCACAGATACGCTCATTTTCATCTGCACGGCAAAGACAGTGTTAGACTTAGAAATTCAATTAATTCTGAATTCTGAATTACTCTCACGTCAGCAATTTGTAAGAGTATTTGATAGAAGAGATAAATTAGTGATGCATGTCGAGCCAAGAAATACTCTGGTATCACGTGACTCATGTATCGCATGCCCTTAATGGCCTTAACAGTGGGGTGTGTCCAAATAAGGAAAAATATTTATAATTTGTGATAAAACAAATAAAAAACATCGATAGTTTACTATTTACCAAATTCCTTACGTTTAGCCCAAGCACATAGACACTTCTCCTTGTTTATTTTAATTTGGACAAATTTCGCTTAGTTGACGTCAAAACACTTTTAAGGTTTCACAACTCTAAGTATTCATTTTTAGGCAGATCTTTGTTGCATAACGTTTTTTTTTTTTTAATATTGTTAATTTCCCTATAATATTGAGTTACACTAGGTTGAAGTTTCAGACGTAGTCTGACGAATATTTTTATTTCATTTTTTTTTTGCATTTACTGGATTAAGAATATTAAAAATAGTTTTTGAAGACTTTTTAAGAGATTTTAAGAAATTTTAAGGAATTTATTCTAATGAGTAAGTTAAATGAAATCCCTTAAAATTACTTGAAATTCTTTAAACACTTTTCAATCTTTTGTAAATGTCTTAAAATTGTTTACAATATATCAAAATTCCTTAAAATTATTTAAAATCTTTTGTAATTCTTAAAAGTTGCTTGAAAATTCCTCTAGATTAGATACCTGAAACTTCAACCCAATTATTTATATATACTACATAGTTACACAGATTGAAATTTGTTTTGTCGAAAAACTTGCTTTTTCAATTATTTTAAATTAAACTAGAATAGGAGGCAAAGGGGTTCACAAATGTTAAAGAGCTCCTCGAGTCACATTCAATGAGAACTAAGCTGATCATCATCAGTGTCCGTGATTCATGTCCTACATGATAAAAATAAAAATATTTTACTATTTTAATACTCTTTCAGCACAGATTTTTATTTTAAGACTGATACTGATACAAGCGCTGTGATTATTATATAATATTATAATACTCTTTTGAAATCTATTTCTCACCTATTTTTATTAAAAAATCACCTTTTCTATCGTAAGAGGGACCCTATATTTATAAGCCGAAAAAATGTGAGAATTTTCTGGGAATGAAAAAAAATTTACGTCTGATTTTGTTTTATTATTTGACATTATAAAAAGGTAATTGTAATGAGTAGTACCTGGGTGTGCAAGTGGTGATATTTTTTCATGTACGTGGTATACAGGGCCCCAGGGCGAGAAAGGCGACACGGGTCCAACAGGACCCCCCGGTCCTTCCGGCGAGAGGGGAGCTCGGGGGAAGCAAGGGAAGAGGGTAAGCTTTAATAATAAAGTCCACCGACTGCCCGTCGATCACCTAATCGAACCTACCTACCGAGTTTCACTATATATTTAGTGAATAGTCCGATACTCCATTTAGTCGACGAATCACGAAAGACTCCTGTTCTATCCATCCAGTTTACTGATGCGACAAAACCACAGTTAACCACCCCCGCGTCCAGCCACCTCCTGACCGTTTTATAATGCACGTATTGCATGGTATCGCATTATACAACATATAATAGATAGAACTATATGTAGATGTAGAGCAGGCATATAGAAAGCTTCAAAAGAAAATATAGGCTTGTACTGAATGCACCAAAGTGGCACATCTATACCTATCTTACTTGCTACCAATGATCGATTATTTGCCGTTTTTGCTGGACAAAAATGGCATGTTACTGCAGGTATAAATAAATTAATAATGAATATTAGAGGTTCTATTGATTCATTTGTCACAAGAAATAGAATTGTTCAATCATTTATTGAGTTGAAGTTTCAGACGTCTAGTCTGACTATTATTTATTTTTATGTTCAATAGAATAAATATATTTATCAACTCAATCATCAGATCAGCATTGAAAGGTTTGTTGCTTAAAAAAATTCAAAAGCATGAATACGTCGATTACAAATATGAAAAAAAACATTCAAAAAAGCTTTCTCTATACTATTTATGTAAAAAACCTTTTCGTCTAAGATTTTTTTGTGATTAGTAAGTAGTTAATAAAATAATTTGACAAACAAATGTTTATACACATAAGTTTTTATCATAGACGAAAAGGTTTACTTTTTCTGTTGCTTTCACTCTTTGTGTATTTAAAAATTGCATATTGCATAATAGTCTTAATTTCTTTTGCCGTATTTTATGTTGAGGATTTGTTTTAAGTGAAACGATATTGGCAAAACTTTATCGCTTCATTTCTATATGTAAAATGTTTCGAATTTAAACACTGACAAATAATCATTTTGAAATCGGTCTAAAAAGTTACTTTGTAAAATTAAGTACGTTTTTAACACAATAATTTAATGAAGCAAAAAGGTTTTTCAAACACTATCATTCACTTTTATCTCATGCCAAATAAAGGCTAAATTCAACCGTTCATGTTGGTGGCAGCAAATAACACGTATTTATCGAAAATAACATTAATCTGTTAATTATTTTGTTATATATGTAAATATATTTAATTATTTATGTTATGCGTGCATATTGCAATTCCTTTAAGAATATTACTCTTGGTAAAACTGTCTGAAGCGGAGTAAGGTGCGTTATTAAAGTATTTTCGTTAATTCTTCTACAGCCCTGCTATTTTTTATTATAGGTGTAGTCGTAAGTATTTTACTCGTACACATATAGAGCGATCGAGACCTCAACATTGCAAGCCAGTAAACGTTGATCGTTCCCAAAAAAAAACGTATCTTTCGTAACTTGTAAATTTGTCTTTTTAACTCTATTTTAAAAATCTGTCAAAATATTATTTTATTCAAATATATTTGATTCTTTATTATTTTTTTATAACTTGTATATCTATCAAACATAATTTACTTCTAGGCATGAAAGGGCTAATAGCAGTAAAGGTCAGATCGAACTAACAAACTAAATTAAGCGACTGTTGTGATGATCTTTCAATAAAAAAATTTAAACTAAAGTTTTTTAATCAATTTAATAAAAAATTGAGTAATTTACATTAAAATATGCATTTAGCGTTTTCAAGATGCATTTAAAATTAATCTCTTTGGTCTAGAGAAAATAATTATAATATTATCAAATTGAACATTATATTATAATTGTAAATTATATTATCTCCATATTTCTGATATATTTTTGTTTTTCCTGTGATACCTATACTGTGTTAAAAAATTCTTTCGAAACAGTTTAAAGATCATTCAACTGTCGTTTAGCATAGTAGCTTTATATATATGTAATGCATTGTTACAACAATTTTCATCGAATTAGGTAGCTTGTAACTAATTTGTGTTTATGTAGCGAGTAACACCTACTACCTCTTCTGTGTGTCAATTCGAACCACTAATCACTAATATCTACTACTCGAGGCTTGAAGCTTGAGGCTTGCAAGCTCACCACGTCAATTTCCATACTTCAATGAGAGTGTAAGTATCCAAATATCTGATTAGTAGCCTTTCTTTTTTTTACTACTTCACATTAGTTGTGCACCACTTTACTAGTATTTTTTAATTTCTTGAATTTTTATAATAGCTTAGAAAGTAGGTAAATATTAAATGTTAAACCGCATAGGGTTCTTATGTATTTTAGTTGACACTTTTATATCAATTAATTGATAAGATGCTAAAATGATATCGGTACTCCATCCTCCTCCTCCTCCTCCTAGGTTTAAAGAACTACAGTAAAAAAAATAAAACATTAAATTCACAATCGCCCTACCCGAAAAATTGTCTAGATTATTATTTAATTTTTCTGTAATTATCACTGAGGTTTTTTTTTCAATAGTGGGATGGTGTGCAGCCAAAATGTTAACTTAGGAGCCACCCTACCTCCAGAAATAGCTAAATTTATGCTTCTAGAAATTTTTCAGATTTTAATTGTCGTTTGTATGAAATTACTTGTGCTAGGTGTCAACCAATTAGAGATTAAATTAAACCTTCACGTTTAAAAGCGGATGTAATCCAGTTCTATCTATTCCTACACATCCTCGTCACATATCTAATATCTTCTTTCACAATGAAGTAGCTAAGTCTCTGAAAAGATTAATATTATTAATATTAAGTGATGACATTATCTATTACGTATAATTTTAGTAGTAATTTATATGATGTACATTCATTATAGCTTTATTAAATATTGTTGTCACAAATAGATAATAATAATAATAATAATAATAATAATGCATCACATTATTTACTATATATGAGTCGAGGGAGTTAGGGAGTGTTTAAGAAACACGTTAATCACACACGATAAATATTTTCCTATGTGGGAATCTATTTCCATTCAAAAAATTTGCAACCTGTACGGAATCCTAGATATTATAGGTTCCTCTGCCACTGAGGCTATTAAGGGTTTTTTTCATCGTTGTAGAAATGTTTACAGTATGTATTAGTGTACAAGTGTACAAGGTACACTGACTATTTTATTAAACCCAACCTGAGTCATTGTCAGATGTATATATATACGCAAAGATATATATATTTGGGTACTTTATATGAATAAGCTTGTAGATAATACTTTCATCAGTTTCCAAATGAAATTACACATAATATCTGAAATAATTTATAGTTCCACAATGTACTTATTTTGCACTGATTCAGGTACCCGTTAGGTATACGTCACTGCAAATTTTCATTGCCAATGAAATTTCACTAATTTTTATTTAGAGAGTGGAAACCATGGAAACTTATTGCTTAAACGTATTCTTATATAATACAGCGGTTAATTGTTTTTCATACTTCTTCTTAGATTTTCATTCACAGGCACATCAAAAGTTTTAGATATCTACATGTAATATAAAAATTTTACATTTTATACCATGTGGAATTTTAAAAAAATACACTACTGATCTTGCAAAATCTTATTTTCATTTTAGGACCAAAAGGTGATTCTGGAGCACAAGGCCTACCTGGTGTGGATGGTGTTAACGGAGAATCTGGAATTCAAGGACCTCCAGGATATCCCGTAAGCAAAACTATCATTCTTATTGATAAAACATTAAAATAAAATTTTGTTGTAAAACGTTTTAAAGCTTAAGGAGGGCTTATAGCTTTCTATTACATTTAATTCGAAGCGAATAATTCCACACGAGGGAAAAGTCACCAAAAAAACAATATTAGTTTAGAACTTGGAAACTCCGATTCTATTTCAACTTTTTTTAATTCAATTTAATATGTAATATGTTAAAACTCATTTTTCTGTTTTTTTTCTGTTAATAGGGAGTTCCCGGTCCAAAAGGAGAAAAAGGAGATTATGGAGATATTGGTCCACCGGGTCTCATGGGCCCACCTGGTTTACCTGGTCCACCGGTATGTTTTTGAATCGTGTTAATAATAGTACTAACAAACGGGAAGGTCTTCACACCGGCACCTTGTAAATAGTGAAGCCACTGACGAAAAATGTATCTAATGGATTATATTATGTTTCGACTTAACCAAAACTGTGTTGAATTTTAAATTCATACGAACTTTGTTTGAATGTAGAGATACATTTTTATGAATTTAAATTTTGTCAATTTTATAGTATAATAATTTTAAACATTCGTTTCTATTGTGGTAAAATTGTATTTTAAAATCTTTTTATTATTATTAATAAGTCCTATTAAAATTGGCTTTTCACATATGAAGACCTCCCCTTGTAAGTATGTATTTAGTCAATTATGTTTTACGTTTTTAAACAACTATATATTTATATCTCATTATAATAAAACCAGGGTTATCCAGGACAAAAGGGAGAAAAGGGAGAAAAAGGCGAATCGGTGAGTCAAATATTTTACAAATCTTAAAATCAGCACTCAGCTTTAAGAATTTTGCAGCGATAAATACATATTATTTTTTCTGAAATACTAACTTTTTCTTTATTTTATTTCATGATGGCGGTAAATGACTTGAGCAGAAGTACAAAAAATTGAGGCGAAGACAGGTATGTGTCAAACTATTAAACTTAATTTATTTCTGCAAGTGAAAATTGCAATATCCATGCTATAAGATTTTTCGTTTTACAGGGTGATGGTACATTTGAAGTCAACGCGGGTGAAGTTGTAAGTTTTCAAAATTGAGAAATTTTCCACTGTGGCGCAATCTATCAAAATCTTTTTCTTTAATCGAACTATCTTGGTTGCTGAAGGAATGAAGAGGAAAGGGAGGAAATCGAGAAGTGAAACCGAGGTGAAAATGTGTTATGGATAATTTTCCAGTGGATAAAGTTTGATTATTTCTGATCAAAACAAAAGTAGGGTATCTACTCTGCGAGAATTTAAGGAAATCTGGAAATATGTTAGTGTCAGTGATATGCACTCGCCCTTTCCTCTTAGACCCTTCTGCAGCCACTGTTTCAAATTATCGGGAAAATTTCATATAGTGTTTGAATTAAATTTTTAAAACATTTCGAAAAATATTCGTTTAAGATAAAGATACATAGTTCGTGTCAAAAAAGATGTATGTATAGTGTTTAAGAAGTGCATTATATTAATATGAATAATAATATTGTAGATAATGGGACCACCCGGGCCCCCTGGACCCGCTGGCGTTCCTGGACTTCAAGGCCCACCTGGAATTAAAGGAGATAGAGGCCACGACGGAGCTAAAGGAGATCCTGTCAGTAATTTAAATAATAAAAAAATTAAATATTAAAAAAAAAACTCCTCTGAATTACACATTTATCTTACAAATCTATGAATGTATTCTACTTTCAGGGTGAAAAAGGCATTAAAGGGGATCCTGGCCCAATGGGACTTCCTGTACGTATAAAACTGTTTGTCTGACATATGATTAAAAATAATAATCTTATATAATACTGTAGACAAGTAATATCAAATCTAGAAGAGGGAAACAACCCAAAATAATTTAAAATTTTAGAGTTATAAAAAGAAATTTGTATGAACGCTGAATGATGACTGATGATAGTCAATTGACCGTTACCGGTACTTATGAGTAATTTTCTGTTTTCAGGGACCAATGGGATTGAGAGGTGAATCCGGAAGGCCTGGCGACGCCGGAAAACCTGGCACCATGGTAAGATCACGGATCTCACGCTCCTAACATCACCGTAATATGCCTTCACCGTGAGTCAAAGTACATCAATACATGCTGAATATTGCAACACATGCAGCGAATAAGACTCAACATTGCACAAACGTCATTTACCTTTACGTTTTCTGCTAATTATTTTTTGAGCTGATCTGCGACTTAAATTAACGTGTCTATACTGTCTATGATGACGATTTTGCGAACCGCGTTAAGTACTGAAAAGTTTAAAAAAAGAACCATCGATATGTAGATTTTTATATATTGACTAATTATGAAATCAATTAAATACAAACTTTTCTTGCAATTTTAAAGAGTTCTCAGTATCAGTATCAATATCAGTAGTCAGCTTCTAACAATAATAATTAAATAATAGCATTAAGGGCGTTGAACCCAATTGTTAAGCTCAAAATTCCATTCTCCATTTTACTTAACGAAAATTATAGATAAATATTTTTTCGCTCTGTAGCGCTAATTTTTATTCAAATATCAAACTGCGTACAGAGCGAAAAAAGATTCAATTTCGATACTTTTTGCATCAAATGAAGAAATCAAAATCTAACTTCAACAAATTTAATATTTGTTGAGTAAATTGAAGAAATCGAATTTTTAGATTAGAACTTGGCTCCAACACCCTTAATCATGACTCACTATTGCATGAAGCAGTAGTAAGTCCTATCGAAATTTATTATTAACAATCGGCTTAAAAACAGGTTGGCTATGGTGAATCAACTAACGACTAACATGGGATAGGTTGTACCACACACTGATAACGACAATAACCTATCTAGCCCACGTCACCTGGGGGGCTTCCAGAATTTACGTAAAACTACATCTTGAACCGAGAGCATGTGTCAAATGTATCTACTTCATAGAAGCAAAAAGTACATATATTTTATCACGAGTTTTAATGCTGTGCTGCTCAAAAAATGAGAGTAACATATTATACATAATTATACATATATATCGATTCGCAAAGTGCGCATAGATATTAAAACTTACACAAGTGTAAGTTTAAAAAAAATTTATACGATTAATTGGAATGTCGAATGTGAGGTTGCGTAGAAAAGAAAATACCTTTACTGAACAAACAATAATATTTCAAACACCCCAGAGCTAAGTGACGCATAAAAACCCGCATGCACAATGCACATATAGAAGTCAATAAATTTTTAATTAGGAGAAGCATATCAAGAAATAATCTGAATTTAATTTTATCAATTCGAAGACATTATGAGTGATAAAAATATAAAATGCGTTTACATGTTGCTATATTGTATGTCAAGGTTATTAAGGCTATATTATATTAAAATGTCCTTTTCTTCCTTGATTAACGAGATATACGAGTATGCTACGTTTGCACGTTGTATTTAAACAATGTTTAATACATAATAGGATTAATTAAAAAGGATTAGTTACCACCATTCAATGGGTCAGAGTACAGAATGTTGCTTAATTATACCGTTGACGTTTGTATAGCGTGCAAACGGGACAATAGAATAATGGTGAAAACACAGACGAGGTGGTGAATTTCTTTATTTATTTTGGTCAACATCGACATTATTTATAGAATATAGCAGCTAACTTGCAACAAAGATTGACATGTCGTTATGTTTACACTCAATTACCAAAACCTTATTAAAAAATCAAAAAAATTCTCTAGCAGTGAATGTCAATATTTTTGTATTAACAAGTGTACGATTATAAAAATTTTGTTTTCTTAATAACAAAAAGTTTCCTAACTGTAAATGTTACTTTGTTAATTTTATAAAATCTTAAAACCCAAATTTTTTAACATTCTCAAGCAATATGGAATTTTTATTCGATATGTCTGAATCTATCTTGAAGGTTGTAACACACCTATCTAGGTGTCAGGATGTTACACACGTGTGATATATATAACAGTATGAAACTCTAGCCCGGTTACTATCAAGATTGCAAAATGTATATGTGAATTTAAACTAAGTCAAGATTACAGCCTTTTTGACTAGCTTTGCACTTTGTTTATGTCCATCATGATACCAAGCAAGTGATACCTCTTTCTTACTATATTACAGTTTAAATACCATTTTCTCAAGTTGACTGTCTTAAAAAAATATAGTTTATGTACTATGTACATTATACTTCTTATTTTCAAACTGTAGACTGAATTTAAGGCTCATTCGTAGTTGAAAAATTAAAAGCAGTACAGTGATCATTTATAATGGATCACTTGTATAATAGCAGTCATTTTTGGAGAGGTCACTTATTCCGCTGATTATCACCTAATTTTCTCAGAAGAAACAAGTCTTGATGTCTTTTGTATATTATATACTGATGAATATATCTACATATATTATAAATTCAACATATGCTTTAACAAAGTAAAATCAAAAAATTACTGCTTATAGATATACTTTACAGTGCAGCAGTGGATAAAAGTGCACTGTAAACTTTTGTAACAATTTTACAAAAAATTGCAAAATTGTTAATTACTTATTAATAAAAGTTCCTGATTTGAATCATTTGTACCCGAATCATGGTAACTGGTCAAAGTACTTACTGGCCAAAAAAACACCCATTTTTTGTCATTATGAGTACTTATAGAATAATGTAATTTTAGACTATTCAAGAAGAAAACTCTTTTTTGCCCAACAGCACTTGAGCAATGGGTAATGAAATTCTGGGTTTGCCCCTATACCATTCTTTACACACAGCATATATAATTATATATACATATATTTTTTTTACTAATCTCTTGAATTTTAATTTATTTTTATTTAACGGTTTTTTAAAATTAGTATTACAATATCAGTAAAGTTTAACAATATATTATTTTTATAAAAATAAAACCTTTGGCTTCTTTTTCAATTATTATGAAATTATTTTTTGGAATATTTTCGTAATTTTTCACACTAATTTTATATTAGAGTGTACAGGGCCGGCAGAGGTGGAATTAAGAAGTACACTTCTCACCTCGGAATTTAGAAGGCATTTCTATATTTTCCAATTTTTTCCACCAATATATTCCTATGCAAAGACTTTTTCAGTAGAGTATATATTCTAAAGTATTATAAACAGAAAAAAATGTCTATCAACTCACTCCTCAACCTATTTCCATAACTCCACATCCGGGAAAAATTTGTTCCTTCGGCCCTGATAGTGTAAGGACAGATTCTTGTAAGATTAAATATTATTTATTATTTATAAAAATATATATTATAAATTAAAATTAAATAGATAAAAGATGTTACTTTTTTTATGAATATAAATCGGTGATCGTTATAAAATATAAATTGCGGCTTTATCGCTATACCCGAGAAGAAGTTAAATTAATGTTCAAATATTTAACCCTTGAAACAGCACATGTCGTTTTTAAGAGTTTTCTTTACTTTTTTTTAAATAAATAAACTTCATTTTTCGGATTCTTTTAAAATTATTCATTCATAATACTGGCTTATTTGAATATGAAATAACTGAAAAGGATTTAGAGCTCCCATCCGCGTCATTTTCAGGGCACGAAAGTACAAAAAAAAGTTCATATAACGCTAGAGCTTAGTTTATTTATTTATTTTAAATGAATTACGAAATGTAATTTATAAACTATATGATAAAAAAATGACAAGTAAAAAGATCGATTTCAAATTCTCGGTCATATCCCGGTTTTTCCCAATTAAGTTTTTAAATTTTACCGGTCAACTAAAGGTAACATTTATATTTACCGCAAAGCCCAAATATTCATTTTAATTTATGAATTTCATTTTATAAATATCCTGTAAAAGATATTTAAAAAATATCTTTTAAACATTTTTTTCACATATTTCACTTTAAGGGCATTGGACCCAAGTGTTAAGCTCAAAATTCCATTCTCCATTTTACTCAATGAAAATTATAGATAAATATTTTATCGATATTTTTGCATAAATCGAAGAATTCAAAATCTATCTTCAAAAATTGAATGTTTTCATTTTACTTAAAAAATATTTGAATTATAAATTTTCTCGTTCTGTACGCATAATTCTAGTTAAAAATTGATTAATTCTACAGAGGGAAAAAAATTCCAAATTTAATATTTCTTGAGTAAAATGAAAAAATTGAATTTTTAGATTAGAACTTGGCTCCAAGAACCTTAAGATGTCATATGAAAATGAGCTTGATAATGAAAAGTAATTAGCCTAGTTTCATTATTTTACCAGTTTTAAATCATGACTTTAAATTAGAAAAATTTAGATGAGCAATTATTTTATTTTAATCTTATTTCGGTATACATTAATATAACAAAAACTGTTATCATCAAAATGTCAATTGAAATATTGCCAGTTAAGCGTTTATGATATTCTCTAATGCCAAATAATCCTTCAAAAATTAATTTTTGATTACTAACAAAATTAATAAATGCACTAATGAAACATAGAAATGTTGTAGATTTAAATTACTTTCAGAATTTAGTTTACATTGTGATCATTAGTGCTGTTAGATGAATCTACAGTATGAAGAATCTAGAAAAAAGAAATTATACGGAATATGTACAATACATTTTTTAATTGAAAGCCAGATTTATCATCGTCTTTGAAAATCGAAAAAAAAGAAAAACACATGTTCACGTTATTGAGACATTGCAAAATTTTTAAGATTAAAGATTCTTGAATTATTAGCTGTAAATTGTTCAGTACTGGACAATGAATGCAAATTTGACACTGCCATTTTCATGCCATGTACAATAAAATTTGTTCCAGTATATACTATATATATTTCTACATTTTAGCATCTTGATTGTGTTTATAATTATTTTATACGTTCATAATTATTTTTCAAAGTTGCTAAAATACAATAAAAAAATTCTGAAAAAATTTTCCATGCTACTGTTACGTGTTGTCACGTGCTCTTAAAAATGAATAAAATGCAGCAGAATATATAAGAAAAATCAATATTTTTTCATACATAACTTTTCTACGAATTCAAGCATTGTTGGGATAATTAGCTCAATTTTTAATAGAATAATCAATTCAATGGCCTCAATAATTTCTGATTAAGGGTGTTAGAGCCAAGTTCTAATTTAAAAATTCGTATTCCTCATTTTACTTAACAAATATTAAATTTGGAATTTTTTCCCTGTGTAGAATTAATCAACTTTTAACTAGAATTATGCGTACAGAGCGAGAAAATATCTAGTTCAAATATTTTTTAAGTAAAATGAAAATATTCAATTTTAAAGTTAGATTTTGAATTCTTCGTTTTATGCAAAAAATATTTATTTATAATTTTTATTGAGTAAAATGGAGAATAGAATTTTGAGCTTAATACTTGGGTCCAACGCCCTTAAGGGCATGCGGTAAGGACCACAAGAGCAAGTTTAGTTTCGTAAACTTTACGCTAGCAAATAATAAATATTTTTGTTAAAACTAGGACTTTACTTCCGTTTCGTACAGATGAAGGATAAATGGCCTAGTATTAGTAAAAAATATTTACTATAGCAAACGCATAAAGTTAACGAAGCGAAATTTTCTGTGGTAAGTAATATGTGAACTTAAAATAATAAATTTTGTATTATTCTTATTAAAATCGATGTACTCATTTTAACAAGTAGCAAGTGACTATAGAATTTTATATTCTTTGAGAGGCATAACTTAACTTTGCGAAAAAAAATATTAAAAATATTTAGGTTTTGCGTGGCAGTACCTTTAAATATACAAGTTATCCAAGAATTCGTGGTACTCTTTTTTCAGAACGTTATTTTGGGTATATAAAAAAATATGACAAACGATACAAAAATATGTACATATATTATTATAAATGATGATATGATAGGCACATTACGTAATATATTTTTTCATACTCATTTGTGTTGATCTTTATTTTGCATTGTCTGTAAAACCGAATATAAATATTATAGTAAAGTGTTTAACTCATATTGAATGATTCAATTGAAAAATAAGTTATCAAAAGTTTATTTAAGTTATAAGTTTATTTCAGTTTTATAATTTTGCAATGCTCATATTTTGTATGAGAGAAAAGGCTTTATGAAATCCATCCTGTCGATTCTTTAAAGTGTCTAGATAAAAACTAAAATTGTAATATATAGAACTTAATTCGATGTATTTTCAACAATCGTCTGTTGTATCATAAAATAAAATTTAGTTTTAAGGAATTAATGTTAGAAACAATGTAGGTAGAAATGTTGTTTCCTGTCATGTAGAACTACTAGTGATTTTGAGGGTAACATTATAATATTGTTAATAACGACGAAGCCAACATCTTCCTAATACGACGAACACTTTATTGTGTTAGCAATGTCCTGGTTAATAAACAGAATGTGCATGTGCTTGTGTTCTTTGCTTTTGAGACGATTATCCTAATACAATAACGCTTTCTTCCTGATAGTTTTGCTTCGCATTTTGTAATGACTCTGATTGTTAAGGAAAAGCTCTCAAAATTTCTTTTGAAATAAATTGAATGATAGAGAAAAATATATAATAAATTTAATTAATTAATTAATTAACACGTGTTAATTTGCTGCGACCACAACGGTATCTTAATCGTTGGATCACTACATCGATGCTTTAATCGTTGGAAAAATGATACCACACAATACGATCGTGCTCTCCTTTCTGCTTCAGGTGAATCCCTTTCTTATTCATTTCAATTTTTCATTTATAAAAATAATACTCTGTACCTCATCACTACCTTCGCAGATCGAAATCATCGGCTGAATATTCACGATCGAATATATAATGTAGGCATATTTACTGTCCTTATTCACTGATATATGCTACACCCAGAAAAAAGTTTCTTTGATATAGGACCAAAGAAATGTTTATTTGATACAAAGAAACTTTTTTCTGGGTGTAAGGCTAAACCCTATGCGCCACTATATGTCTGCACTTGTTGTTATTCATAAATATAGCATAATATTTGAAAAGTTTTATTTATCCTGAGGATTTTGGAAAATATGTTTATTCAGTTCTTTATTTTTCGATTTTGTAGTTTATATAAGTGTTGGTGGCGTAGAGGCAAAGCTATAATATATATATACTTATTTTTCAATGTATATAATAAAATATACACAAAAACACACACTCGCACACACATCTTTATATAAAACATTCATACTATTCAATTGTAAACAATCCATTCAAGTTGAAGCCATTTTATTACATTTATTTACATAATATGAATATAATAACATTTTTCTAGAGTACTCTTGAATAGTTAGAAAGAAATATGAGAAATGCGAATTCATTCAACTGCAATTGGGTATACAAGAAAAAACCTGTAATCTATATGATTCATATATCTTTTGTACCAAATTTGATTTTGTTCCCTCTCCCTTTCAGGGATCTCCAGGATTAGACGGCATGAAGGTGAGATTTCATCAGTTTTATACTCAATTTCTTATTTATAAAAAGTATTTTTGCATGTATACCCAGAAAAAAAGTTTCTTTGAATCAAATAAACAAAAAAGATTTATTTATTAAGGCCAAAGAAAAAATTTGGCCCTATATCAAAGAATTGTTTATTTGATTCAAAGAAACTTTTTTTCTAGTTGAAATTTCCACGTGATTATTTCACATTGAAAAATGTAAGCTATATAAATATACCTTATTAAATATTTGCATTCTTTTATAGGGGGCACAAGGAGAACCTGGAACTAAAGGAGATCGTGGAGATCCCGGGTTACCCGTGAGTGCTCATTTAATTATCAGGGTGGCGATTTGACCGGGAAATGGCCGAGAATTTAATTAAATGACAAAGTTTATTTTTGATCACAATAAAATTCAACCTTTCATTCTTTTAAGGGTGTTCGAGTCAAGTTCTAATCTAAAAACTTGATTTCCTGAATTTACTTAACAAAAATTAAAATTGGAATTTAAAGAAATTATACTAGAAATTTTAAATATAAAAGTCAGGAATCGGCTGATTAATATGACGAATTCGATGAACTTGAAGTATATTGATAAAAGGGAAATAGTTTCTAATGATTATATACTCGCGTGAATTAAATACAGTTTTTTTAAATGCATTAATCATGTTTAATATTTTAGCTTATATTAAAAAAAATTCCTCTTATAAATAAAATTTTTTTTTTTCTTTAGGGTACTGATGGAATTCCAGGTGCAGAGGTACAGTACTTTCAATTTTATTACCTAATTGAAAAAAAGACAACAATGTATCAAGGTTTATAGTAAATATTTGTATTATTGCATTTATCACTGGTGCAATTTATTAATCACAGTAAATCCTGATAAAGATGATTCATTTTAATCTTTTGTTAATTACAATTGAAATTTAAACTAATCATTTTACTATTTTTTTTTTCAAATCTACGTCACTATCTTTGTAACCGTATAGAAAATATTGTTCTCTGCTTATTAAATTAAATATACTAAATTAGCGGAATCTTATTTCTATTAGTTTTCTGTTTTTTATATACAAGCTTATATTTATACCCATAAAAACAAGTATTGCATTTTGTCAATTACAGGGGCCCAAAGGGGAGACAGGTCTTCAAGGCGATGCTGTAAGTGTATATCCATATCTCTTGATATAAATAATTCTTTTAGTAATGAAAATAATTTCTCAGTTGATTTCGTTAAAAATTTAGTTTGCAGGTTCTCTTGCTACATGAAACGCATAATGGAAACACTTTTGCCAAAAATTACGTTATTATTTATAATTACATACTTTCTCATATGAATAACCCCAGTTAAAATTGAAAATGTGTGTAAAATATTTCCCTTTCTTTATTTGTAATGCACAAAATTCAACAAGTTTCTAGTGAAATAAAAAAACTCATTAATGTCGAATATTCGTACTCTTCGACAATATTTGATTCATCAGTGTGTAAGACAGTATATTATAAAAAATTATAAAATATATTATAAAATATAAATGAAAGAAAGACCTGAATTGCTAAATTACCGTTTATCAAGTTATATGCTGCCACCACTACATTTTATACATTTGCGACGTAATTCTTACTCAAATCATATTTATGTTTCTTTCCATTACTGACCATTCTATTCAGTTTCGTACAATGCATAATTTCAAACTAATATTTTGCATTAAATTTTTCCCTGCCTGGCCTTTTTGCACGCCGCGACAATCATTTTATGAGTAAAAAAATAAAAAGAAAAAAGACCAGAAAGAAAACACAAAATCTTGTTTTTTTTCTTAGGGTCCAGCTGGAAAACGTGGCAAGAGGGGTGAGAAAGGAAATAAGGGCGACCAAGGTGTTCCTGGTTTAGATGCACCCTGTCCTTTGGGTCCAGATGGACTTCCTTTGCCAGGATGTGGATGGAGACCTCCCCAGGTATTTAGAACATAATATCTTTTTGATTATTATAATTAAAACCCGTTTTCAAAACATTAAAACTGTAGAAGCATTTGTGTTTAAGGGCGTTGGACCCAAGTGTTAAGCTCAAAATTCCATTCTCCACTTTACTCAACGAAAATTATGGAAAAATAATTTTCCGCTCTATAGCACTATTGTTTTTTCAAATATAACACTGCGTACAGAGCGAAAAAGTATTTCATTTCGATACTTTTTGCATAAAACGAAGAATTCAAAATTTGCCTTCAAAATTAAATATTTTCAGTTTACTTAAACAATATTTGAATTAGATGTTTTCTCGAATTTTTAGATAGGAACTTGACTCCAACGCCCTTAGTAGAAAAATTGTATTATAAAATCAATAACACACAATAGTAATATTTAATATAGTAGAATTTCTTAATTTATATTAACATGGTTGTGGTATGACTCTTTGTTTGGGACTGTGAAATCTATGCTTGCCAGGATGTCGTGAGCACTTCTACACCAACAGTAGATGGTCCCGAACCTGCGGAAACTGATTATGAAGACCAGGGGGAAGAGTACGAAGATTATCCCGATCAAAATGGAAATCTAGCAGAACCATTATAATCACAAGCGATGCCTAATTCATCATATCTATGTCACCTTCATCATTTACCACTCAACTTTAAAACTCCCATAAAACTAACGAGTGCTAATAATATAAATAATGTGTGTTAGGTAAGAGCATGCAGCAATTAATTTAATTTTTAAAACTTGACACACGTTAATTGTTTATTAAAAGGAAATGCTTTTTTATGCCAGCTTCCATCCTGCTACAAATAAGTTGAATATGCTAAATAAGTGTTGTTGTTGTTGATTAAAAAAAACAAAAACTGTAATTAGTTTTCAGAATCTCTGTACATTACTCTATAATTTTAGTGCCTCATTTCTAAGATATTGTTTCCCTTAAAAATTAGTCGAATACTTTCCTAAACTTTTAGGGTCAACAATAATGAGAATGAAACACGAAAATTTATAATAATATATATTATATATTATATCATATATGTAAATATATGTATAATAAAGAAAAAATTGCAATTTTTCTTATTATATTACTTTATTTAAGAAAAATTTTTTCTTTTCAGCGAAAACGCAACATTCTACGAAAATGGCTCAAAGAAGAAAAATAAGGAAAGCACATCACGTCCTTTCGAAGAGTTTCCCCATCATTTGTGACGTCCTGATAATTCATCGTGCCCAAACTCTAACTATTATATATTATTATATTCGTTGAGACCTCTAAAATCAATACCTTGCCAATAAGTGTTGTAAATAAGTGTACTTACAGTGTCTAACTCTAGCCCCTGCAGTGTGTGTATATACAGTTTTTTGATAATGAAATATAAACATTAAGACAGTCTTCTAGAAACTTAAAGAAGAAACACAGAGGATGCGATGTTGTAATGTACAAAGGTTGGTATGAAACTGAGCAGCACATATATAAAAGTGCACTATACTGAATAAATTTAGTTTGATTTTCAAAGAGAAATGACAATTTTCGTAAATATGTACAGATATAGGTATATTATTTCATGGAATCGATCTTTTTATATTATTTTGTTGACCTATGCTCTATTACTATTTAATTATATTTTTATTTTTCAAATAATAATAATGGATGTATTTCGCGTAACTTATGAAATCATAAGTTACGCGTCAAGACAGATTTTATTTAAAAATAGTCCGGTAATATTCAAATTCAATTTTTTATTACATATTTCTAAACAAAGCCACATGGAATAAAAAAATTACATTCTATAATGGTTTCTATATTCTAAAATCTTTATTTATTTTTGTTAATTTAATATTTCATTAATACAATGCATTCGATATCATGTGCAAAGAAAGCATTGAATCAATGATATTTTTTGTTTCAGTTATAGTGCACAAGGTATTACTGATGATTACTTGAAAAACTCAATTGGTGTGAAAATAGATAAATTCGTAATAATCCTACTCTACACATTGTCTCGTACGTTTCTATACTTAAAAAAAATGTAAAAAAACATGCGCCATATTACTAAACATTATACAGTATGAAAGTAATTTATTACAAATCACACAAGATTAATAGAGGAAAAAGTTCAGTCAGTATAACACTGCTTTGTCAAATATTTTTCATCTCGTGCAGAACATTTTTACATTTATGAATTAAAACAATTTTTAACGGAAGTAAAAGATTTTTAGCGCAATGTTAACGGTATTTAAATGTTCATGAAACGTAAACAATTTATAATTGAGGCAAGAAAATGAAATTGTACAATTTTATTTTATAATTATGTTGTATGCATGTCAAATCTTGTAGATGATCTACGTTTTCTTGTTTGTGTATATGAGAAGTATATCATTTTAAGAACAAGAATATAACTCCGTTTTAGAATGACTGTACATATGCAAGACTGATACATCTAAAAAAATATATAAAAAATACATGTAATATCTAGATGAGTCCTTGAGATCAAAAATAAGTCATTTAATATTTTTCAATGTAAAAACCAAATAGATGTATGTACATACTGGATAATCATAAGTAAAAATGACTGTATGTTTAAGGTAAACGTACTATAATCGTTATGTAATACAGATAGCTCATTATCAAAAGGAAATTGTGTAATAAAGTGTTTTACCAGTTACTTATTTAAAATTTAAAGTGTATATTTTAATGTTTCGCTCCTTTCCTCATTTTACATAAATATGACTTTTCAATGCCTAGAATGTTTAGTTTAGTTATACTTATTTTAGGAGGTATATTAATATGTACTCACGTATGAATGTGCGAATAATTTATTATTGGACTATGCTATTTAAACAGTTTTAATTTTTTAACATGTTTATGAACTTCATCCTTCGGATAAGGTTTCGTCACTAAACATGTAGGTATATTTTCGGGCTGTTCGATCCAGAGCTTATGAGCGATGTTATTCTCCTCCAGTTTTTTATGTATGTCATTCAAACTATCCTCATCGGGAACCTTTTAAAAATCATGTCAAATAATAAAGTATTTTATTGGAATTTTTCAGCACACACCTCACTTCAGTAATATGTGTGTAAGTCATATATTGAAATATAGGAAACTGATTAACTGACTGAAACTCACCTCCAATACAACCTTGTGCATGTTATCCAAGTCTGATAAATATTTTTGAGTGTATTCGTCATTATAAAAGAGATGTATTGCGGCGGCACATGCATGACATGTCTGAGCTATTACAGCACCAACTGGCCATTGCATAGTTTTTAAGAGATCACCGCGGACAATAACATATTGAATTATTCCGGCCATCTCATCTGCAAAAATCGTGGATATAATATATCGTCTTTTGTTGATTACAGTCAATATATTGTTGATTTGATTACCTATAATTCTGCCACTGACTATGGTTTGTTTTGTTTCTTCTTTAGTTCTGTCTTCCTTCACTTCCTTGTTGGTGTCCGCTCGGTATTTGAAATCTACTTTATCAGATTAAAATACATGTGTATGTATTCTCCTACTTTATCGACAAAAATATCTCACATTCTCACTCGTCGAAAAAGTGGATTAGAAATTAAGTTTTATTCGATCAAAATTCATCCAAAGCTGTAATAAATGTGCCAATTTTTGTTTTGTTTATAAAGAACGCTCGAAAATGTCACTTATTCCTAATATAAAAATAATTATCAACAAAACAGTACCTTTCTTCTCAAAACATGGGAATGTTTCCAACATTGTTCGAGGTAAGGTTATGCTCTTGTTTTGGAGGTTTTCAGATATTTCTTTTAAGTTTTGATAAATATTTATATATGAATTAAATTTATTGAAATTTTGCAAAATAGATTAATTTACATATTTTTTTCTTGCACTCATTTTAAATGACAAGTTTGACTAATTTCAAATAAAAAAAAATTCTCACTTTTAAATTCATAATTAAAATCTATTATAATCCATATTTTATATATTTATCTATAAACCATGTTAATTAAAGATGACTATTTCAATTTAAAATCACAGGTATACTTTCTGGATCATCGCGTCCTTATTCGAAAGATATAAAAATCGACATTACAAGTTCACAAGAAGAAGACCTTGTAAGTATTTTGTACAAAAATGTATTAACAGAGTATTTATGTACCTACCTTTACCTTTATATATAACAATAATTCTTAATTATAAAAATGAGAGAAACATCATAAGAAACTTGAATCGATATTAAATACATGATGAGTTTGTATAAATTTTACAAATAGAAATCTGTCATCAAATTTTTTTCTGTGGGTCGTTTACTGCCGGTGTCTGAAAAAGAAGTAAACCTATAAGGAATTACTCCACAAAACCTATGTTTTTGACTACAATAATAATTTTTTTCAGCCAATTGAACTTGAGAAGAATCCATTTGAAAAGAAAAAGGAGGCATGCATTTTGTGTAAATTCGAAATCGATCCGGACTATAAAAATGTTCGTTTGCTTTCGCAATTTCAAAGTCGTTACACTGGCAGAATTTACGGACGTCACATTACCGGTTTGTGTAAAATGAAGCAAGATAAAGTCGAATGTGAAATTCGCAAGGCTCAAAATTGTGGTGAGTAAACTAACTTTTCCCTTAAAGAATATTTTTGCTTTTAAATTTGAAACGCTTTTTCAAATCTCAAATAATTTATAAAAATAATTAATTGTTTGCAGGTTTGATGCCATTTATGACGAAAAAGGTCGATTATGTTCACGACCCAAAACTCTTTGATCCCGAGCATCCATTTAGGCCTCACAAATATTAATCATGTTCTAATAAAAGTAGGTTTTCTGTACAAAATAAAAAAAATAATCTGATATCAAAGGTGAAATGTATTTTTTCACAGTCTGTGCTAAAAAAAATAATCTAAATAATTTACATAGTTTAAATTAAATACATAAATTATTTGTTCTTGTTTGTTCCTACACAAACATTAAACTTACATCACTTGGTTGAGTTGCTTAGAAATATTAATTATTTGCTTATAACCTAAAGTTTCAGGAAAATAAAATCATTTTCCTTCTCTGAAAAGTTGACTATACTGTTTGGAATTGCCAGTAATTTTAAAACATCGCTTGTGCTGAAAGGACGTCCATTTTTTTCAACTAAACTCACACGCAATGTTTCTAATGCTTCCACAAATGCTTCTCTCCATTTTATTATAGAAGCCCTTATTTCCTGAAGTCTTTGCTGCAATAACACAGCTAGGTAAAAACTAATTGTCGAATGAAAAGTTATTTAGAAATTTTCTAAACAATGTAATACAGACCTGCCAGCGACTTTCAATTTCCAAAAAATGACCAAGATTTTGAATAGGGTACACATACTTCAAACTCTTTCAATTTATAATTAAATATTCAATTTTTATAGGTTTAAACTTAAATGTATTGAAATCGCTGATAGGTTCGTTACATTTCGTTACATAGGTCATACAATCCATTAAACAGGAAAATTGATCCTTTTTAGGAAAATAGAGACTTCTCAATTTAATTTAAAGATGCTGAACACTTATTCTACAAATCAACCATGAGCATACCTTATTGTTAGTTGGAATTTGCGCTCTTAACTCGACCATTTGTCGTTGTTTATCATTTATCCTTTTCACCAGTATTTCCATATCCTGTTTGCTTATGTTCTGAAGTTCAAAGCTCAATCGCTGTAATTTAACTACTGGTTGATACTCTGGACTTTGTATTCGATGAATCCTAATAAAATTCTAGATTAGTGTTTTGGTTTGTTCCTGGAATACTTATTTTTATAAACTTATGTAATTAAAGTTTATATAAAAGAGAATTTCTTACACCGGAGAAAGAGGTGGTGTATTTGGATACACAGATTTTAGAGGTGATTTTTGTTTTTCAGTTTTGGAAATCAAATCATTTTTCGGTGATCTTATTCCCGACTTGAGACTCATTTTCCTTGAAGAGAAGTTTGATAACGAGTTTTCTGCTTTTTTAGGTGAATATGCATCTTCGACTTTTGAAGTCGAATTGTTTTCCAGTAATTTCAGAACATTATTTCCTGAAGACTGGAGAGATAAATTTTTGGATGCCTTTAGAGGTGTCTTTTCCACAAGCTTGACTGATACCTTCTTTTCCGAGGATTTCAAAGGAGACTCGTATACCAATCGTTTCAAAGGCGAAGCAAATCCGACAGATTCCGAAACTTCTTCTAATTGTTTCGAAGGCGAATTCACATTCATTGGTTTCAGTGGAGAAATAAATCCTTTAGAATTAATAGGAGATTTAAATCCCAATGATTTTACTCTTGAGTTGTGAGTTATTTTAGAGCTTGTATTCTGTAGTCTGCGAGAATTCGGGGTTCCATCGCCTTGATCTTGATTTGGATCAGTTTTAATCAGAGGAGATCGAAATGGTTTATTTACACCTTTCCCGTGTTTCAATGGAGTACCGTAAAAACTCATCTAAAAGCAAGGGTTTAGAAATGAATTATTATTTTACTTTTCGATTATATATATCAGGGTGGACACATGTCAGGAACGTCAGGAGAATGTCAGGAAAAAGAATTTATCAGGGAAATGCGAGTAGCTGTCAGGAAAAATAAAAATTAAGATAAAGTAATATTGCATAAAATCGGAAAACCCAGACGAACCTTTACTCCAAAAGTGAAATTGTGTCAAAATGGTCAAAATAAATATACAAGAGAAGAATATACATTTATTAGAGATAATATTTGTTAGAAATAAAAGAAAGAAAAGGTTGATATTAGGAACTGATGTTTACATAAACTATTATAGCTTTTATATGCATATGATATTTCAAAATAAGATTGCTGTACACAACTAAAATTTTGTCCCATAATCAATTAAAATGTTTCATGTCTTCTTACCTTTCCAATAATTAGCAAGAATATTTGCAAATACACGTATTTTAATCCATTTTCTGCTTAAATTAGAACAGGTCTGGAACAGGTTTATAAAATTTGATGTACATATATATATACATAAACAGAAAACACGTGAGATTGACATCAGCGCCATTTAAATAAAAGTATCACCACAGATAAAGTGAAGAAATGCTGTGTTGATAAAACAGATTTCATATGTAGTACATACATAATTACCATCAGAGAAAATTTAATTTAGCCAACTTTACTCTGACAATAAGAGAATAATAATATAGTCGCACTTTTTGCTAAAATTAGGTGATTTACCAGCGTTTTCTACAGATTAAACTCCATGGCTTGTAAGGTATGATCATGGTTGATTTACATAATAAATATTCAGCACTTGCCATGAAAACCTACGAAAAAAATTAGTCATATATATATATCGCCACAAAAACGTTTTGTTGTCTCTACAAAATTTATTTTGTTGGCCCAACAAATTGGTTAGTAACACAACATATTTAATGCATAGAACATTTTACGAGATTTCACTGAATTTTTAGGAATTTCAGAAGATTTCATGTGATGTTAAGTAACATTGTGGGATTTGATGATATTTCTGGGGCTTCTAAGTAATTGTAAGGGATTTTAAGGTATTTTATGATAATAAGAAATTTAAAAAAATTTCTTGAGATTCAGTGAATTTTTAATAAGTATTTTTAAGTATTTAACGAGATTTCATGGAATTTTGAATAATTTTAAGAGATTTAGTGAGAGTTCATGGACTTTTGAGTAATTTTTTAACGAATCTCAAGTGATTTTACAAAACTTAAAGGAATTTCATAAGATTTTATATAGAATTTTAAGTAACTTTAAGGGATATAACAATAGATAGTGGAATTTTAATGAATATCAAGGAATATGAAGTGAATTTATAAAATTTAAAGGAATTTCACCAGATTCAGAATTTTAATGGATTACATGACATTTCATGGTATTTTGAAGTAATTTTACGGGATATAACGATAATTTGTGGAATTTTAAAGAATATCAAGTAATTTTACGTAATTTACAGGACTTTAACCATATTTTAATGGATTTTATGGGATTTTAAAAAATTTTACGAAACTTATACAGATTTCTGAAATTAGTCAAGGGATTACAAGTTTCTATATTTCAAAAATTATAAAATATTTTGTATACTAGCCAAAGGTTGTGCAAAAACGAAAAATTAATCGCGCGGATCATAATTGCTATTTTTCATAAATTTATTGTGGCTTTGAAAAAGCGTTTGAGATATGCATAATTATATAGCGTAGTATAATTTTTACCACACACATCTCCCTTCTCTCTATTACGAAACAGAAATATTAGAGAAAAAAAAAACATTTTTTTTTATTTATTATAGAACCGTTTAAAATTTCCTACACGGGCTATCGTCTGATTCAATTTTCATTCCCGTACAAAAAAACTGAAAGCGGTCGACCCTTTGCCTCAGTTCTTGTTATCTTGTAATGATAATGCATTCAATTCTATTTACATTCGTCATAGATTAAATAAGTCAATAAAACGGCAGAGAATTATTGTTTAATTTCCATGCGTCAGTCATGTTTTTCTACGTGATTTATATACCAGAGCGAAGTTATTTGGCGCGTTCTTTGAGGTGAATGAGGCTGGTACTTGATGGTGCTCGGAAGCTGTAGGGAGGTGATGGTGGTTTATCACGTGGCCTGCGGTTGAATCCAGGGGTGACGATGCTACCCGAATACTAACGGGATTGCGCGAGAGGATCGTGAGATCTCGGATTTTAAGCAGGCAGTCTCCCTTTGGCGCTCAACGTGTATGGTCCGAAAGAGAAAGGTGGGAGGCACGGTTGTCTGTTTAGTCGCGGTTCTTACTACTGCCACAAACAGGCCCGTTTCGGGATTTTCGGTCCATCGCGATGCTGCCCTTTTTTTCAAGGCAGCAATTGCGTACGAAAATTACATTTACCCCCACCATACAATCAAAGTGTCGGTACCACGTGGATTCTCTCCTCGTGTTCATCAATCTTCTCGCCTATCATATCACTTGTAAGTTCTTTTGGAATTTTGTTTTTTCGCGTGAACCACTTTCAACTTTTCAGCGTTTCTTTACATGTTATTTTATAACATTACTATACTTTTTTCCTTGTAGATTTTCAACATCCCAAGACGTTTTTAATACGTTTTTGGGAACATTGTGCGTTTTTTGGTGTTCTTTTTTTTTTAGTTTAGGAAGTTCTAAAAATCTTCTCTTAACATCCTAAAAACGTCTTTAAATTTATAAGTGCCCGCTGGGTACATTTTCCCCACATTCTCCCTTTTTTTTTAAAAAATGTGTCTGCAGAGCAAAAAATGTCTAATTTTACACAAAAAGAGGTAGAAGTAGACATTTTGAAAAATAAAATAGTCTGAGGATTCGAAAAAATGATATGAAGTTTAGCTTACTGAAATTATACTTGATTCTATCAAAAGAAAATTATTAAAAATGATTATTTAAAAATTATGAGCACCTTCAGCGCGAAAATGGCAATGTGTGTGTAACGTCTATATCCAGGCAGTAAACGAGTAATTAAGGAAAGTTCTATAACTCGTTCACCGAGGTGAAGTTAAATCAATACAGCGATATTTTTATTTTGCATTTAACTTAAAATGCATTCATAGGTATAATGCTTTCAATTTGATTCAAAATTAATTTGATTTTCTATTAAATTTGAATATTGAATTAATTTCTTTTATAACATTATTCCTTTGATTACTTTCACATGTAGAGTCTACAATTCGAAATCTATTATAAAATATATTATCTTATTAATCTATTATGCTATAAGTCTCAAAATTCGGGACGACAAATAACGGAAAATGAGCAAAGTGGCTAATTGTCCTGAAAATAATAAGCTTATTATGATGATAATATTCTGTTTTAATATAATAATTAACTATTAAAGAGTAATGAAGGAGAGACTCGTAAATTCTATAAATTTATGATTCGTCTGACTAAACCGGGCTTTATCTACTTGTTAATTCACGTTCTTTTTGAAACGCGTATAAAAGATCTATTAAGCAAAAATGTTTCATTTTCATTGCAAATATTTGAGAAGAATAGGAAGGATCAGAAGTTTTTGCAAAACAGTGATAGTATTTTATGCATTTTCGTCAATTTTCATATTATTTCTGTACCCGTTCAGACTTTCAGTAGTGCATGGATTTACGAATGGTTCCAAAAATCCTCTTTGAATGTGCCACTCTTATCATAATATTAGCCTCTCGTGGATTTTTATCTTCGCCAACTTTCCCTTCCTCTCTCGTCATCCGCACAGGATTTTTCCGCAGGAAGAATTTGACGCCTGATTAAATTTACGGTTTCATTTCCAGTGAATTAAAGCAGCAGCTCCATTAATACGCAACTTATAATTACTCTTTGTGAGAAAATACACTACCCTCTGAATCGACAATAAATATTCAGCATCGTTTAATGTTACTGATTTCCAGTTTATAATTAAATTAAATCGTAGTTGTAAAAGTATTTTTGGAAATTAGATAAAGTGATAGGCATAGTTATAGATAGGCATAGACAAGTTTTGAGAGGATTTATTTTAGTACATTATTTTAATCCACACGGAGAGGATTGTTGAGAATATCAGATATCGTGCTTATTAATGCGGCAGAACTTCAACAGTAATCTGAGCCACTGCTTAGCCGGCGGCAGTATAATTTCGTATTTTGTTAGTAGGAGTTTAACTAGAAAGTTTACTTCTTAAGTTCCCCGAAATAATAAAATATAAAATAAATATAAACATTTTTTGAAATGGAGTTGAATGTATTTTATTCATAAAAAAAAAATTCAGAATGGCGGCCCAGCTTCCGTCAAGTAAAGCCATGCACAGCGTGTTTCAGTTCTGCGCAAGGTGTCTTATTCTCTGTCTTAATATAACTTTCTTGACAGCATTCGTTTTGACAACAAAAATAATCTGAAAATAGTTTTAAATTCACAAAATCCGCACAATTTCCACAATTCCCAAAAAACCAATCAGGTCTTCGTTTTCGACAACAATGTCTACAATATTTTCGAGATGTATACATTTTAACATCACTTTTTTAAGATAGGAGAATAGGGAACTGTATGCATAGGCTACATATGTTTTTATCAACATTCTTTGGTAAAGAAGAACTTTAGAAAGTATATTGCTGCTGCACATGAAACACATTCCTGGTATGTACCAGGGTTAGCCACTGGCAATAGATTTGTGAGCTGAGGTTGATCACGAATTGAATGTGAATACTGAATGGTGGACACTAGAAACTAGGGAGAGGTCGACCATCAGTGCAGATAGTATGAGCACTGGTGCTCATTATTAGTCGTGAGCTTGCGCCCGTGCCTGCCGAGTAAACACTTTGATTTATGTGGCACGCTACCCCCGATAAGGATAAACCGGCCTAGACTGGAGGAGGGTTGAAAGGGAGCAGGAGACTGCATTGCTGAGAACAGCATATACGTAGACTGCAACCCATTCGAATACCCATTTTCCGTTATGTAGTACCTGCCTCCTATGTATACTAGGTATACATCTACATAGCTCATCTGACTATACATATACACTACCTACTAGTGCTTACGTAACTATTCTACCTACAGTTGGTTGTATATGCGGTTATTACACGGTTCCGTTAGCCGTATTCCGGTGTCTACGGATATTCAATGCATTGTGTGTCAGCTACTCGAAAGGGAATAAACGACACTCTACCACATATCCTCCATACATCTCTAGCTCTGTTTTCTTGATTTCCTAATTTCCTCTAAAACTCTACACGTAAAACATGAATCAAGGTCTATATAGACGACAAATTCTGGCAAATCAGCAAACACCTAGATAGTAGTCAGTAGACCAGGAGCGATTCATCAATTATCGGAAGTGACGCTAAAAGCATGCTTGGAGCACCTCCATCATGAAGCGTCAAACAAGGTTTGGGTTGTAGTAAGACCTTGAATGTAACAGAAAGTTTTTAAATTCAAGTAGAATGCCCAGCTCTACTTTTTAGGAATCCTATAACTTTTTTGCATTTTCCAAACTGAAAACATCAATTTTGTTTCTACTTTTGGTGAAAAATAATGACGTATTTTCTCAATCAGCTTTTGATTGTTTTTCAATCAGATGGCTGTTGATTTTCGGGATGTGTCTGCATACATTGATTCAATTACCACAAAACTGGATATTGGAAGTGGAGTTAGCTTCCAGAATCTAATGGTAATTACAGATGAAATACAGTCCAGCATCACCAACATTAATTTCATTTCACACGATTATACCTTAGCTGAAAAAATTCAGATGCTAGATTAAGATTATATTATCGAAAGTATTCATTTTTTTTTATTTTATCCATATTATCTTTCATTTTATCTCATGTTACATGAGTTTGAGACAAAAAGATATCATGTGTACATACAACTGATATAGGATCAGTGGTGCGGTACTGTTATTATTCTAAACGAGATCCCCCTGTAAAAATATACATAATCTGTTTAACAAATGATGATATCTGTGTTACTGCAGAACAGAATATAAAACAAGAAAGAGATATAATTATAACGAGCTTACAAAAGCATTATTTTCTTTGAAAACCAAAAGGCTTGATATTTCAAATAAATAAACATAAATCAGGATGTTAAGCATTTTTGCTATGAGTAAGAGATGGAATCTAAAGCCAAAAAAGATGAATATTCTTTTGTTTGAACTGAAGTAAAGCTGCTGTATTATTTTTATCGAAATAGACAGTGGATGCATTGTTTTCAGTAAATACTATCGAAGTTGGATAAGAAGGGAAGAAATCAGAAAGATAAATATAAAAAAAGAAAGTACGAATAAACGAAAGAAGAAAAGACTGAAAGAAGAAAAAATAGTCGAAAATTATACGTCTGAGGTTGAAAAACCGTAAAAGAGCTATAAGAAGGAACTCGCAAATGGTCCATGGGTCACTACCACTGCACAACAATGCACCCCATACTCTATACTCTCTACCCCATCATCTTTCCTTATACCTTAACGTTACTCGCGGTTTCCAAGCTCGTTCCTGAGAAATCCCCCTCCGTCTTTTCCACCCGGTATAGCTACAATTCACTGAAACCCCTAAGTATCTGACCACTATGCTACCACCATCACAACCATTATTATTACCGACCTCCCGTTAGTCTACTCTTTACCAGTTAGCACCCCAACTCTTCTCATTCTAGCGCAGAAATAAATGAGAAACACGCGTCTGAGTAAGGAAAAAAAAAGAAAAAAGTCTAAAGGGAAATGGAGAATAAGGAGAAGAAAGCCAGCGAGAAAAGCAAGCCTTCTCTCTTTGACATGAACGCGGGCCCTTTCGTTTGACTAACGCTTACACTGGAAATGAAAGCCACGACAAGAGTCACAGAAATCAGTGGAGTGGAGCCTACCGAATTTTTTATGATTCCCTTAAACAAATACGCCTCACGAAACTCGACGTAAAATATTCTGAAAATATCTGGTCAAGTAACTTAAGGAAATCTGGGAATTACTGTTCGGGAATTGAAAAAAATCCGGAAACTGTCCTTGACTTCATTTTTAATGCGGGAAGTGCATTTTAAAATAAACCTTAAAACATCAAATTAGACTATATAGTTAATAAAATTAATTCCATACTTCTTTGATGGAAAGCTGCTTAAAATATGAAAACATTAAATACTCATCACATTTCAATCTGGCGAATAATGTTGCACAACCAGGCGAGGTCGTGAAATGCTCTCACTTTTGCTAAAATCTTCTTTGCTTAATTCTCAATTTTCTCGAACTCCTTGTTCTATCTCCTTGTCAAACGAGACGTTAAAATTTTAATTATTCAATTTCCAAGACTAAACGTCCACTTAATAAAATATAATACCTTAAGCATTTCTGGTATTATTTTTTAGCTATATTCTGCTTATTTTAAATTTGATTTTCGTTAATTGAATCTATCTGCGCGTGCATTTGTTGAGACGAGAAGGTCGCGCTCACATAGATTGAAAATCTCAGTTTTTCTGCTCGTTTGTCGCTCATTCTACTGAAATATCTTAGAATTGTGTATTCTAAAATAGAAAAAAATATTGTTAAATTACTTGAAAATCTTGAAACTCTTTTGAATTTGGTTGAATAAAATCAGTTGGCACTTCTGACCTCGATTCTAAAGGACAGGTGGTCAATATCAAATCCAACCAATATAGGTGAAGAAAAGAGAATGTGACGACATCTACATTGCTAGAATCTATTTTCGATGTAATCGCAATCCATTTTTTTATGATAAGATTATTTGAATGTTCCGTTACCGTTACAAAAAAAGTAACTTTTTTGATAAAGCGTTTCTGCAGGCAAGCACTGAACCTGTCACACGGTCTACATTTTGCTTTTCATTGCTAGTGAACTTTGTTCCTCTGTAGTTTAAAAACTACACATTGTATAAAGTTTTGTAATGGTGGTTTTTGTCTCAGTTTTTTCTCTAGTATTTGTGGTTTCATGTAACAAGACTACCCGCCGCTCTGCAGTGTGGTGGGGAAAAGACTTACCTATAGTCTTTTCTGTTCGAGACGATGTTTGTTATACAACACTCTATATATGTACATAAGTCTAAATGCATAGATATAGATATAGACGTAATAAGTTGTTTTCAACAGAAGACATTACTTCTATGCTGTAACTCACGAGAAGCTCTGCTTATACCATGAGTGCGGTTGAGGTTGATGGTAGACGTATTTCGCGTACGACTGAAAAGTTTGATTCCGAATATAAAGCGAACTGAAAATTCAGTTCATAAATCCCTCTGGCGTATTGTGAAAAAGCTTGGGTATTTCGATATTAGGTGACTTTTATTGAAAATATCGACTTTTTACTTATGTTAGTATCAGTCTTTATTTTTACAGAATATATAATATGTCCTTCCGTTGCTTCCACAACAACAATAAACAACTGAATAGTTTAATATATTTTTTATTCGTATAGAAAATTCAGTGTTTGTCTAGACTTATATTTTCGAAAACAATTGAAAATAATTCCATTCAAGTTTCACTGTGTTTATATTCAAAAAACGTATATTATATACATCACTCATAAAAGATTAGGATCTGTCCTTTAAGTGTTCAAGCTGCACAAAGCATTTTTCATGACGAGTGTTATTTTTCTAAAAGGGAAAAGAATCCACGTATAAGCCCTTATTCTGCAGAGGCAGACAGTTTTTCCTTCACGAAATGTGAGACCCGGTGGGAAATAAATTCTGGCCATGCAACATAATACAAGAAGTAGAAGCGTCTAAATCTTCGTTAAGATGGTACTCGGCAGCAGCGCAATACGTGGGAAAAGACGAACAATAAGTAAGACGTGTACTGATCAAGTGCCAAGTAAAACTCAGCAAAAGTATATAGAGAAAAATAAGAAAACTACGTAACCACAATGTCAGCAGCCTCTTTATCATTGAAGTTGCATTTTGCATTCTAGATAGGCTGCTACAGATGCAACCTTCCATTTCCGCTCAGTTTTGTCCTTTGCTCTCCTCTCCTGTCCTTTTCTGTTCTGCTATCTTGCATTTCGACATACTGGTAGTGACGTTCGTCTTTTTGCAGAGATTCCTTGTTCGTCTCGACCCCCCGTAGCTCCTGTTCTTCCCCTTTCTCGTTTGAACTCTGAATGCTCCACTAGAACGTTAATCTACCTAAGAACTTCCCGACATCGGATCGCAGAGGTTCATCAATTATTATTGAGTCCTCCTCTTAAGAATACCTGTGCTTGCCTTGGGAGCGGCCACATAATCCCACACCTTATCTTGAATTTTAGATTAAGAAAAAAAGTTATTTTTATTTTGCCGGAGACTTAGGGGATATTCATTTTCCCGGCGTTAACATTAGAGATGATAAAATGCTATGTTATAGAATGAGAAGTTTAGTTTATTTTAATGTTTATGTTTACAATAAACATGAATTTCTATCAGTATTTGATTGTGAGATGTTTTCGAATTCAATGTTGTACTTCATTATAAAATATGTTGTACAAAATATCAATATCCATGACAAATTATTGTTCATCTCTCGACTTAGAGAGCTAAAGAGAGATCGATATTTTTCTTTTCCTCTCGTGTTTTATGACCCCGAGTAACGTTTCAATCAGCTTTTTCTTTTCCTTCTGTCTTATAAAAGTTGGTGCTTTTAGTCTAAACCAAATTAATTTAACCTGATCTAGTGTTCGTATATCACTGGCGTCTCGCCCGAGAATTTATACCCACAGCGTGGTGTGCTAGCACGGTAGAACGCTAACTCTAATGTGTGGCTGCGTAAGATGCTATGAGGGTAGCTGTAGAAAGAGGGCAATGAAATACGCGCCTGGAAAGGTTAAGGGAGCGCACGACGTGCAAGTACTGCAACGGACATTTAGACGCAAGATATAAATTAAGCTTTTACGGGCTGTTTTGTCCTTCTTTCTCATTCCCTACCGCTGCTCGTACAACTTTCATCTTGTATTCTCGGTTTTGCTCATATAGAAAGGCACCAGTTTAATCTCAATCCTATAGTTCTAATCTCAGGGTTTATTTCAGTTCAGTCAAGCGGCGTTCATCAGCAACTCTCTGCCTCTCAACCACGATGTATCATCTTTGTTTTCTTTTTTTTTCTCCGCCTGCCTCATCACTCTTAGTTGGAAAACTTTCCGAACTCAAGCACAAAACCTAGCATATATTTACTTCCTTTTTATCTCCCTCTCTTTTCTGAACTACCACCACATCACGTCATAGAGAGGAAACTCAAGTTTTAAAGAAGAAACATTTCACCGCAATACTGCAATCTAGTACTTCGACGTTGGGTATTTTATCCTTAACGATCCTTAATAAACTCTGTTCGGTCGTGAAACTCCACCCAACAAACTAAGCGGGCGCAAAGAGTGTAAAGAGAGAGGATACGACCCATGCCAAAAATCGTCAAGCGTATCCGAGCCGGAAAATACGCCGCTTTACTTCGTTAACTAACATTTTCCTAACACTTTAGTGCTCACATCTATTAAGCTGAGCGTTATTAATCATCACTTACTGATCAAAAAGTGTAGATTAAATAGCTTCTGACGACACATCAAAGTAACGTTAAAAACTCATCAAATCGTCAACTCCACTTGTTGAAAAAAATGGAGGATAAATTTCCCAAATTAAATTAAACAAAAAGGTAACGCCTTACGTTTTTCAGTAACGGTATCGGTTACGCGTTACTTTAGGACAGTAACGTGCCAAACATCCTGGTAAGAAGGAGTTGATTGGTACGCATAGAATGGCATTAACATTTCAATGCCTTTAAACGCGTACTAATTGCAGTTTTGTCCAAAATACCATCGAATGCGCATTAAATGGCATTGAACTGCATTAAATGGCCTTAAACCACATTGAATGTCATTGAACCTATTTTATACTTTGTTTTGTAAAACGCATTGTATTGCATTGGAGCTGAAAAACCGTTCAACCGCATTAAAACGCATTAACTAGGCTAGTTTTATCCAAAAAAGCGCATTTAAAGGCATTGAAATGTAAGTTTTTTTTAATGCCATTCTATGCGTATTAATCAACTGCTTCTTACCGGGATAGGAAATTCAGTAAACAGATTTCCCCAAATTGTAATGGGCTACAAAAATATTGCTATAAGATTTCTTTCCATGTGTTTAGACTGTTGGTCATAATTGAGAGTAGCTAAATAATCAGTCGAGCGAGAAGAATGATATTAATGGTACCCTACTACCCTGACTGTATATACCTGGAGGAGTAGCTGGGGGCAGAATTAGGAGGTCGCTTCACTGTCACTGTGTTTCTGGTTTGGTCTCTGTCTGCGAGTCTGTCGTCGTCTGCGTTTTGTGCCCCTCTAGGCTCGTACGTTTCAATTTGTCCCTGTGATGTAACCGCGCGGTCTCATTAGTCGAGGGGTGAAGGAATTATAGCTTGTCTCTCTTACACCCCAATGTCGCCTTACTCTACTCTCTCTCTTTACAATCAACCTTACTGACACTCCACTGCTGCCACCATCCGTTTTCAAGCTATCCCTTCGCAGCTCCTACGTCAGTGCTACGTTACTATATACCACAGCTCAGTTTTCCTACTATGTCTATACTACTTACTGTGAGTAAGCTAGTAAATGCTATACTAGAAGGTATTCGTCTACCTTGCTGAGGCAAGGCACGAGCAACAATTACTTGTTCCAGAGGCTCCTAATTGGTATGCTGGGAACATAGTTTCCATCCACCTGTCGACCGCCATCCACCATGCAACGTAAGACTTCATCTTCCGCGGGAAACTTTGCCAAGATATACACGGAGATTTTGGTTACCATGGTATATTCGCATTAGGCAATTTTACTCAGTCTCTGCTAACGGTATTTCCTACTTGCAATTTCCTAATCTGCAATGTGTCACGCGATGTGGGATTTTCGTGGGAAATTTATTTTTAAAAGTACCACACGAAGTGAGGCATTCCATATTTCAAAAGGACTTGTATTCGTAGTTTTTGAGAACGATAAAAACCTATTTGTTGCGGTCTGGATATTGTAAACTGTGGTAGAAAAGATTGATAAATAAGAATCCACTTCTAGCACTATCGAGAAAAAATGGATTAGACCCCTTTGATATTGAGCAGCGTTTGAATTATAAATTATATCGAATTGATAGATTCAATTTAAACTTGTTAAATCTCATTCGCTGTCAATTGCACATTATGTATCTTTAAATATGTCCATTATTCTCCAACGTTAAATGATTGAATTTAAATTTATTCAGGAATCATGAACTATTTAATAATTTCTTTAAAATGCACTTGAATAGAATCTGCGTTCTAAGAAATTTATCAAAACAGTATCTGTCTTAATAACGTGCGAAAGACGATGTTTATAAAAAATATTCAACATATAATATAATTATATACATTGTCATCCAATTACTTTTTTTTTTGTAAGAGGGCTTATATTTAAGAACTTAACGTTTATATAGACGTTATACAAAATGCATTTTATATACGTATGTTTCCGGATTGTTTCTCGTATACATCGCAGGATATATGTTTTTTTTTGTGAACGCATAATCCACAACAGAAGACAATGATTTGCTCTGTGGTTTGACTTCGAACGCGAACATGGATATAGCGAGCATGCAATATAATTACGCACTTAATTGCTTATATAGCGAGTAGCTGTTGATGACGGGAATCGAAGTTGCACCCGCTTCTCGTATTCATTTTGCTCCCATTTCCGGTTGACTGGCAGCAGAATGCTCCGTCGAATTCCAAATGGAAAAAAAACTTGGTAAATAAACAATACTAGTGCGGTACCAAATACCAGGGAAATTATTCAAGTAGGTACTTTCGCTTAAATCGAAATATTTACCTTCTAGCTTCAATTACCTATAATTTTAAAATTCCTCAAAACCACCGTGAAATTTTTCCATATATATGATCTTTTACATTTTTCTTAGTCATAAAAAAATAAGTATATCTCTAAAAATATCTAGCAAATTTAGCTTCGCCAACATGAATCTAAAGCTCTTATGGAAAATAGCATATGCCCTTAAATGAAATATGTATAAAAAGTATTAAAATTAAAAGAACATGGACTTAAAATTCGGGTTGGTGTGCGAGCTTTACTCTGCAGTTACTCCGCTAAAGTTACTTAACTTCAGTTTCTCAACAAAAGCCTCTATACTTTATTATCGTAACATTTTTCCGCACCTTGAAAAATTATTCCAAAAACTTTAAAAACTGATTTTTCTTCATGCAATTTTCATGAGAAACTGCAAGTAATAAAATGAATATGAAAATAAAAAATAGGCAATTTCTTAATTCGTACTTGGAATTAAATGAGAAGGGATCGTTATGCCCTCTCTGGCATGAAAACAATTGTTGTCATGCATTTTTGAACAACCGTACTATATGACACAGTAAGCTCTTAATTAAGTCCCCTACATATAGAACTCTCGGTGTATCAAAGTTAAAATAAAAAAAAAAAAAACTATCTCACTAGATTCGTCATATTTGCATATCGTCAAAGCATATATATGCATAAATTCTATGTTGGGATGAGCAAGCAGGAAAAATACACTGAAACAAGTCCAGTCGCGGTACTTGAGCAAGCCCGTTGATGTTCAATTATGCTTTAAAGTTTTGTAAAGCAAGAGGAAATGAGAGGGTTTGAAAAAAGGCAGTAGGGTAGTTGAAGGGGGGGGGGATGTTGTATGTGGAATGTACGGGTACATTCATATACATGTGCATTCACCGCGCGTCTTTTTTAAGCTCCATATCTCGTTTACGCATCTGCAGTGACAGCACTAGCAGCTGACTGTACACTTAAGCACCTGTATAGAACGTGGGTTTATACTGTATACATATATTCTTGTCTATCAAGAGCAACCGCTCTCAGCCGCAGACAAGAGGAATCCTCGTCCATTTACCGTGAAACAACCCGTTGTTACCTCGGAGTCTTTTCCACGTGGGAACGTGAGAGTTAATTACCACCAATCCGGAGAAGTAATTTATCGGAGGGCTTTAGCGGCCAGGAATGCTCTGCTACATTTACTTTGCGGGCTACGCTGAAATTTCAAAGTACCTCTGTCAGCCACGGATAAACAAAAAAAAATAGGATCAAAGATTTTAACGCACGGGTATTTTCAGATTGTTTAGAGACAGGTAAATAATATAATACTATTTAGAATAGTATCGTTTTTCTAAAGCATAGGCATAAAATCTGTATTTTCTATTTCGAAATTCTAGAAAGTAAATATGATTTTATAAAGAAGCATAAGGGAAAACAATTTGAAAAAAATTGACAGAGATGAAAATTAAATTTTCAGCAGATATTGTAATGTTAGGTAGGACTATATTGTTAACGAAACAGGAATTTGACGTTTCCAAGTAAAAAAATACAGATTGGTTTATCAGATTTTGACTCTTTTATGTATCATATACATATATACCCTATTATTAGAAAAATATAAATTGGTCGTCGAAAGAGGAATTGAATTTTTCTCTACAAGAGGATTATTTTTAACTCGACACAGTGTGATTGAAAATTGGAATTTCCATATTCTGTAAAATATTACTTGAAACAATTAATTACAATGAAGTGCAGATTTTTAAATATATATGAGTAAACTCTGAATTCGGTTTCTCATTGATGTGAAATGTTCATATCTATTTCAGAGCTATGGAAATACAATCAGTCAAAGAATCTCAGTAACATTAATCATGGAATCATTATACTCACTCTTCCGTCAGTCACTCTTCCGGAGATAGTAAATTGCACCCTGCTGGCACATTCTGTCATTTTGTCTTTTGCATAATCAAGCTCTGTGCCTGAATAGTGAGAACCCCAGAATCAAATTGCACTAGACAAAATTATTCCATAGCTGAATGGTAGTAATTATAATACAAAACGTATACATTTTTAACACTTATATATTGTATATGAAAACTTGCGAAAATAATTTAAATATGCTACATATACGGCACTAATAAATTGTCAAAAGTTTGATTTGATCGATCATTTAGACTTCAAGTCTAAAATTTCTCTCGACTATTTATTTGATTTAATTCAAATTTTTAAATTTTCCAATTAACATGTTGCTAATCTTTCATTAAAATTTATATTCATGAGAAAATAATTGAATTACTCTTTGATTCATCGAAATTTGTGTCAAATTTCAGTAATAATAATTGTTATTAATGACAAAAATAATTACTTTCAGAAGCAATTAACGGAGTATTCCATACCAAAATTGATTGTTGCATGGACGACTGAACTGATAGATACAGTTTATCGATTTATTAACGAGTTTCATAAATCTTTTCATGCGTAAACTTGTGGATAGAGGAACTCGTATAAACTTGAAAAATACAAACAAGCGAAAAAAATAGGAATTGCTCCTTTATGCACGGAAACATATAAGTTTCCATAAGTTACAATATATCGAATAAAATTTAAAGATCCGGCCGGGCTTCCAGTCCAAACTGGGCAACCACGTTTGGGTCAGACCAGATTTGGCGTTTCACCCCGGTTTGACATCCCCCGACTTGGGCCCGCTCAGGGCCACAGTAAAATATCTACACGGGTCTTTATATTATATGTGTGATTCAATTTTTCAAACTTTTACAAAAAAAAGCCCACACTTTTTTAAGTAGCAGTATTTTTCCGTAGTTTATATACTGTAAAATGATATAACTAGAGGGAACGGGGATGAAATATTCAAATAAAATAAAGAGTGAGTATCGGGAGTAAATTGGGTGAACGTTGAATTCGTTTATCAGATTCTCGATTGGTGGATAAGAAATCTGGCGTGCTCGTGCATTTACCACATAAACGAGATGCGGGCGGAAAAAGGGGTTTAGGGGTATGGGGTCGTAGGTCGATTTTACACGGACAAAGTACAATCCCTATGCATGAGGTTCACTGCCGCTATAGCTTCTACAGCTTCTACAGCTTCCTAAGTACACAGATAGGTATTTGCATTTCGGTCTTTGTACCACAGTGCGTCTCTGTTGTAACGTTCGGTGCCATACCGGCATGTTGGTCTTGCATCGTGCTAAACCGCATTGCGGTTTCTCAGTCTAGCTGAATTTATAATTTCGGGATTGAGTTCTTATTCGCACTTGGTTTTCAGAGTCTAAAAAAAGTAAATATTTTAGAAGTAACTTAAACAGACTTACCAGGATAATCCAGTTTCGGTCTTTGTTTATCCAGATGCAAAACTATTCCATGTAATTAGATATGTAGGTATTATTGAACTGATCCACCGTTCGAATACAATTCTAACTGGATATAATGAAGGTTTAATTTGTGCAAAAGCGTGCATCCGTGGAAATATCGATAATAATAATTAACTGTAACCGAGATTTGATCCAGGCTACAGTTACTCTGAAAGAGGCTAATTGAGTGAAAAATGAGCTTTGCTCCTCCAAAGTAAACCTCTGTAATAATTAGAAAAAACATTTCAAAAAATTTGTATTCAGATTTACATAATTCCTCAAAGAAGTGTAGAATGAAAGTTTCTTGGAATATTCTTTTTGAAATTATTAATCCAAAAATATCAATTTAACTTTGTCATATTAACAATTTTAAAATGCAAGAGGACTTTCTACATTTTGTGGGGAAAATTATATCTTTTATATTGTATGTGTACTTTCTATTAGCAATTGAAATTTCTCTTTGATTCCTAACAAGTTACTGCTGATTAGTCAATGGTCGACACGTCGGCTTGCTGCATCAGTAAATTTTAGTGAATTCTTGTAACTGTATTGAATTTAAAGTACACATCTACTCTCTACACAAATACGTAAACATGTATGTTCTATTGATTAGCCTCCCAATAATACAAATACATTTAACTAAAGATGTATATTTTTTATTCAAAAATCTTGTCGATTGTCAAAAATTAATTTTTTCTCTCTCTTCTCTCTCTCTTTCTCTTATATTCATTCAAAGAAGAGAGTAGCCATTAATTTTAATACGTTTTTTCAGATGACGGTTGGATACTTGAGTACATATTTAAATTTGCGGATTTTGCTTTAAGAGCAAGACTATTCAGAAATATAATCCAAGTGGCACGGATAGAAAGTCAGATTTGCCACAACCGGGATGATCGAAAAGAATGAGAAACAATGGAGACAATACGTTGAAATGAGAAAGTTGGTTTGCATTGTCGGACAACCACAGTAGAATTCTGTCTGTGAGGGATGTTCACTCGCCCTGGCTGTCGTCGGCTGAAAGAATTGTAAACCGCCGGATGAGATCCACACAGTCCGGAATACAGTCCTCTTCTTCCATCTACAATATATTCTCTCTCTATGTTTTTATCAAAAAGAGGACTTAAAGCAATTCGTCATCGTTGTGTTGTTTCTGAACAAATAATATGTCGTGTGAAACAGAAACGTCTATTTTTCCAATTTTCTATCAAATTAATATTATGAGGTGTGTACAGTATCTATTGAATCTCTTGAAACTCCTTTCTGATAGTGTTTATTTTAAAATTTGCTGTAAAGTGCATCAGCTTTCCAAAAATGATCCGTGGAATTTACTTTAATAATTTTTTTTCTAGAAAATATAATTCATTGGGGCATAAAAAAAGAAAAGAGAAAAAATGCCAAGTCAACCAATTTGATCGTGATGCAGATAGAAAGATTGTTTGTCGAATGAGGAAAGAAAGTCGAAGTAAGCGTTCTGCTCTTGCAGATCTCAAATTTCGATGTTGGCAAGTCCTCCCATGAGGATTGTTACTTAAAGGTTGGTACGAATTGGCTACTTTTGGTCTACCTCAGCATTACAGTCGAATTGGCAAAAAGCAATCGCCTCATTTACTTTGCCGTTCCTTGCATTCCTATTTCAAGAGTCCAGAGAGATATGTCGAGATTTCCTGGTCGTTTAACAAATGCCTGAAATTCAGTTAAAATATAAATCAAAAGTCCGCTCTCTATATGAACTGATATCTGTTGGCTAAATTATTAAAAAGTTGCACTTCACTACGGTTTGACCGACTTTGCCCAGACTTAGCGTTGTAGCGTTCGTGTTTCATGAAAAACGGGGAGGATCGCGAGATGAAAAGCTCCAGGCATCAAAAAATTCCCGGACTAGAATGAGAATTGTAATTATAGAAAAATATATGATATATGAGTTAATTTATAGCCTATTATAGATAAACGTGGTACCTTAGTATCAAAATGTCCTATGCGTGTATATTATAATTATATTAAAACAAACCTATCATAATCAGAAATTATATACTCAATAATTTCTTCAGGGTTTACTTACACATTGTTCCGATTAATTTGAGTTTAAGAAAGAAAGTATTCTTTGATATAATGGGTCGTTGAAGGGTATTTGAAATGCATGGTTCAGAATATCTTAAACAATGGTCGGGGGTCCGCTCACTTGAGTATCGCGTCATTCTGAAGTACTTCGAAAAGCAAAGAGCGCACGTTGGTCGTGCCGAGCCCGAGTCCACCCTCGTCAGCTCTCAACATCACGATGAGGATCTTTGGAGCTGCGGGAACTGCACACTTCTGACTACCATTCAAGAGACCAGACAAACGTTTGGCAACCATCTGTGCGTTACGTCAACATCACTACCTACCTCTTCAAACTGACATATATAGACAACGTGCTCCCTGCTAATAGAAAAGCATTAAAAACGTTCAACTGATGCTCGTTTCACTAATCGAGTCTGATCTTGACTGAAAGCTTCGTTTTTACAGTCATGCAAAATATCAAGCTTCAAATCACGAGCATAGCAGTTTTCTCTAATAATGGAAAAGGCGCATGAGATTGATTAAAAACGACTACATTTCAGAGTGGGTTATAGTTTATTTTTTGATTATAACAGGTTTTAATTCTTTTTAAGTTATATAATACATAATATACTGGATAAAAAATATACTGTTTTAGAATATTATAAGACAAAGAACACGTTGGTTGGTTTTTAAGAGAGGGAAACAGAAAAAGGTTCAAGTTTCTCATATATACCTACTACCAGAAAAGGTGCGGTAGAATGGAATATTCTTGAAGACTTGCGTTCTTGACGAACGAGTCTTTTTTTCATTTCATGTCTAAATGACCTTTGGGGCATTCAACCCGGTTTTACTATGCTTACCCTCAGTCTTCTTTTATAAGGGCCAATTTTACTTTGAATCCTGCTACCGAGTAATGAAAGCAATACTACTTATTTAATTCTTGACTATATATGCGTACGGCTCGATATTATTTTTATATAATGCCAAGAGGAAAGTAAAATCTCAGAACTCAATTAAAGAGTCGGAACTTTTTGGTTTTACTTGATATTTTATTTTGTGAGTTGTACAAGTTTCTGGCGTGAAACAGAGAAAAGAATAAATTATTCATTACAATTGAGCGTTTTAACTTTTCATATCACAAGTAGGTACTGTTCAGAGGAAATTTGTCACAAAAGGTATGAAATAATCAAACAAGATTGTACTGTAGAAAATTTTGGAAATTGAACAATAATAAACTCCTGGGCTTTCCTGTATACACACATAAATAAAGGAAGATAGGATCTGCAGTCTCCAAATGCCTGAACGGCTGAACGATAGAATAGGTGCCGCTCTGGCGCCTTGGCTCTTTGCCCCGTCTTTTTTTTCATTTTTTTTTCCTTAAAGTCTTCAATGTATTCGTTCATTGGAAATATTTTTCATGATAGGAGCAAATGAGAGCAAATGAGAGCAAATAAGACATTTATTTTCTGACGTCCTGCATTTAACCAATTAAATTAACAATGGTCCAAATTCCAGATGAACCCGGCTAGTCCCCGACTTTAAATGGGATCAACTGATGATCAGGAACCAGACTAGTTTCCGATATAGAATTTCGGTATAAAATAAAATATAATATCTAGGATTGAAAAGATTCAATATATAGTAATAAATAACATTTTTGAGCTTTCAGATTCAATCTACTCAATTTAAGTCTGTAATAGGATTACAGGATTAAAGTTTGAAAATTTGTGGAAAGCGTATTAGGAAAGTGTATTAGGAAAAGTGGTAATTCCATGAGTTGGTTTAAAGGAATATAAAATTCGGTTACATTTTTTGATTGAATGTGCGATGGTTCAAGTTTTCGGTTTATTACAATCACTATAAGGGTGGCTTTTCTTTCAAGCACTTTTTTTTTACATAAACTTGTGTTCATTTAAAAAGAAATTTGTATATTTTTTAAAAACGTGTGGAACCTAGTTTGTGTCTCAATAGCCATCAAAGGGTTGTAATTTAAATTTGGAAATTTTTTGGCTTTGTTTCAGGCGGGAAGGCCTCGTACGAAATGCAAGGACCGAATTTCGTGACAGAACCTGCATCGCGGGTGGAATTTACTAACGTGAGTGGTGGCAGAGTGGACTGCATCGTTAGAGGAAATCCGGAGCCAACTGTAGATTGGTTGGCTGCGGATGGCGGAAGTGTGGTAACTATACCAGGTGTCAGGCATGTCCTAGGGAATGGTACCGTCCACTTTCCAGCTTTCGAGGCCGAAGCGTTTCGCCAGGATGTGCATTGGGCCATATATAGGTGTTCTGCAATCAACAGCGTTGGTGCTGTCGTAAGCAGAGACGTCACTGTGAGAGCAGGCAAGTATCCCAAATACATATCTATTCTATCTTATCCTACCCTATTCAATCTCCGAGCCATATGGAGTTGTATGGTATTTTATAATAATTAATTTTTTAATATGACTCGTATTTCCCTCTTCACGGGAAGAGGAGGGAAGTTTGCTATAAGAAATTCATACACAAGATTAGAATCATATATATTTGAGTATTTCCAAAATTCTCTGACAAGATTATAATAAACTATAAGATTATTAGACTCCTAATGCACAATGAATAATGATGGTAAGATTTATACTAATCATGTAAAGCAAATTTTAAGAAATACTTGAATTTAAAAAGACACAAGTATTTTTTTTCTAAAATAATTAACCCTCTCAATTAGTTTTTCATCATTAAAAATGTTTCAGCTTCTGAGATTAATTAAAGCTTCCTTATGACAAGAGCACTTTTGAACAGTATTGTTTATAAATATTCGAGCAGTAGTGAAATCAGCGTATAAAATTAATAAATCAGATTTGGAAGAAAAACATTATGAAGAATCGAAACTCTTAATATGTAAGTCTGATTTCTCGAATGTTTCTCGCAGTAGGTACTAATTTTAACAGTGACAATAAGTAGGAATTAGTAATGAGAAACGAGGTTGGTAAAAACGAAAAATTTGATTTCATTCTTGCGCCTTGGTTAAGTTTCCCAACTGCATTAATTATCTCTATCGATCTATACTTCTTAATTAAAGTCGAAGGTGGTAGCCTGGCCGTCGGTTTCCCGTCAAGTGCGGCTTCTGTGAAACTACCGCAGGAATTTAAGGTCGAAACTTTTGCCGTAATTATGTTAGAAATTGAGTTTGCGCAAAAACAAAGCGAGCTAAGTACCGCTGGCAATGACACTCGAAACCTTCGTTGTGCAGAAGCGTTTACAATTTTCATCTTTAATTAACGTAATCGCAATCAGCCTGATCTTTTCATTAAAAACTTTTCACTCATTCACGACAAAAGGATGCTTAAAAAAATTAGAAAATTACCCTAAAGATTTCATTGGGCTGCATACTGTCGTCAAGGGTTTTAACGTTCTCGCGCAAACTTGCCTATAATAACGCTACTATACACGTATAACGAGCGAGCGAAGTAATATAACTTTCAAGACTAAAGATCAACTTTGTCTACAAAGAAATAATTAAGAGGTGAAATATAAAATCGATCGAAATTGCAAGCTTGCACGTAACCAAAATTAACCTCATCTTTGAATTAAGGAGGCATTAAATCTTTCATCAAAATGTGCTTCTGAGAATTATGATTATAATTCTATATGTAAATTCTATATGTTATGCAAAGTAGTTTATCTTTATTCTGTAATTTTATATTAACTAATACTAAAATCAAGTGAACTAAGCGCATTTTGAAACTATTTCTGTACCCTTTTGAGAATAGTAAAAGGGGTTTAGAAAATGAGTTGTGGAAAAGGTACTTGTATAAGAGAGAGTTGGCAAAAAAATGAGAAAGAGGATTGGAAAATGAGGGAATTGAAACAAGAATGTGAAACAATGACTGGGAACAAAGGGTGTTTTGGTTAAGGAGGTTAAGAAACAAAAGAGGTTTAAAAACTGCAGTTGAAAAATAGATTCAGCTCAAACTATTTAATATGAAGTAAAGAAAAATATTTCAAAGTTAATAATAACCATTAACTAGCAACTATGATTCGCGCGCTTTGCACGCGATTAATTGAATCGTCGTATCAATCATACGGCAGGTAAGCTTCCTTTTTGAATTTTATTAGCAGCTTAGATTACTTTCGGGCGTATTTTCCGGCTTCATTTAGTAGGACAGACACATACATATGGTAAAGACGAGCCAAGAGCTGACATAGCAGAGGATCAGGGTATGAATTCAAAAAGCTATAAGTTGCAGCGTTCGCGCGATGATTCATGAGCGCGTTACATCGATAAGGAAACTTCCGCTTCGTTTACCCAGCCGAAACTTTTTTTTGTAAAGACTCCCGCCGTGGCACTACCATTCATAACTTTATAAGTTTTCAGGTTGGAACTTTGCGAAAATGCAAATTCAGCAGAAACCTTTTAGATACCGAAAAATGAGTGACTTATATTTACTGTCGTGACTTTAACTCAAAGAAGAAATCGTCCATGTGGATGCTGACGCTAGGGAATAATCCAAACTTCGAAAATAGATATTATGGTGCAAATGAGGGAGGAAACAAGTCATGGATTCGAACATTGTGGAGTATATATACATGAAAAAATAAGAATATTCAAGTTAACGTGTTATAAAAATTAAAAAAAAAAACTACTCTCGAAAAACATAATAAAAAATATTATATAGATGCGACAGAAAATGAAACTGAGAAAAACTGCTGAGAGGAAGAAATAGAGAGAGTTTGCTAGCAAAATACATAAGGCTGATGGTCTGAGTCAGAGGATGTAGACTGGTTAGGTGCGGGTGGCAAAGGTGGAATCTGGGGGTGGTGCAACGACAGGGGGCGGTTTAGGCAGGTTGGGTTTAAGTCAGAGTAGTGCAGAGGAAGGTATAGTGCTATAGGGTTTGCAACCCGTTTCGAGAGTCAGCGAAGCGAGGCACTCAGACTCCGGAATGGGGTAAAAACTCGGTGAGTTTGCTGCTCTCCACATCCTGGCCTCGGTTACGCGGCAACCAAGCCAAGCATAAACTCGAAAGACCTTTCGTACATCGGAGTAATATTTATAAACCGTGAAATATGTAAAAGAGACACATCATCCCAACCATCGTTTAAGACGTAGAGAGCCACACAGTTTTTTCAGTCCCTCGATTAGAAGGATGATGCTCTCTCGAATGATGAAATATTTTAAACCTATACACGAATTCACAAATCCTTTTGCATAATCTTTAAAAAGACCGTAAAATTCTTTTTAAATTCCTTGACGTCTTTTCAAAATGTTGACACGTTCTGAGATGATTTGAAAGGATCTTAAGGGATTTTTATTAAAGAAATTTGCAAATATTGAGATTAAAAATATTTCAAGAGATCCACAAATTTGTAAGGGACTCAAACAATGCTTCAACTTCTTTTATGCATATATTTCAGTGGTACATCAACGATACGGACCAGAAGTGCAAAGTCCCGGTGGTTTTCTGGGCAATAACGTACTTATGCGGTGCAACGTACCAAGTTTTGTTCGAGACCACGTCACCGTGACATCTTGGCTTCAGGAGCCATCTTTCAACATCTATCCTTCCACTATAAGCGGTATGTTGCCACTGAATTAATTATTGAAACGAATATAGACGTTATTAGTGAATTAAAATTTAAGAGGATCTGGGTCACAGGGGTCATCAGGATGTGCATCTCGAAACATGTTTTTTTCTGTTCTATAGTATTAATATAATTCAGCATTCTAGAAATCATAAAACATTCAGAGATTCGTCAAAATTATTATTATTCAATGAATATGTTTACAATACAACGAGTCTTCAGTATAATTTCAATGCTTAATTATTTCAGGATATGCTCTTGTAGCTCTAGAGATCAATAACACACACATATATATATATATATATATATCTCACTGAAAATAAATATTCAATGAATAAGATTTTGTCTGCTTGCAGATGGCAAGTATCACATGCTGCCAAGCGGAGAATTACTAATAATCAATATATCCCGAAGTGATGTTCAGATGACTTACCGATGTAGAACGCACAATCGATTGACTCAGGAAACAGTCGTCAGTAATAATTTTGGCCGAGTGCAACTGACAGGTAAGTTTAAAAACAAAGACTCTGTAAAGCTCTTTGCGTTATTGTATTACAAGCTTTCCCGGCATTGAATTATACTTGAGAAAAATATGCTGCTAATGAAAATATTACATTACTCTCTGGACAATATCCTTTCCCTTTATACTGGTTATAAATTGTTAGGACCATTTAAAATAGAGTTAAATGGGGCAATTTCTGGACGGGTCAGACACAAAATGAGTGGAAATCGCGATCATGATAATTTGACTTTTTGGTAGCATTTCGGTTGAATGTGAATACCACATTATTCGTGTTGAATTAGATTGATAATCGAAAACAGCTTCCATGTTTGAGTATAAACGAGCGCTGAAAATTGTATTCTGCCGGAGGGCTATATGCATATCGATGACCAGTCGATTTCAATTAAATGTATACTTCATCGATGATTCATCGAGAGGTTGGTCTACATGGTATATTTTGCCCGGTACGCGTGTCGCCCAAGGCATTGTAGGATATACACGTACCAAGCTATATGTATATTGTCCATCGCAATATGTACTCCCTTGTCCTGGGACTGTGCTCCGCAATTAGTCTCATTCGTGTGCTAGAGGTTGAGTAAGGTAGGAAATTGCCTGGCAAGGGAAGGCGTCTAGCTTAATTCATATATTGCATCCGCTGAGAAGAGACGGAGCACAATATGTACAAAATGTAAAATAGAACTTTAATTGGAACTATACGTTTCATCAGAGATGGAATTCTGTAAAAAAATGTGCACATGTTCAAATCTTGCTTCTTTAAACATAAAATAACATGAGATTTTTTGATTAAAATGTTTACTTCGATATAAAGTAAATTATTCATAAAATGTATGTGACTTGCAGCAAGTTATAGCTACGTTTCCAGTTACTTAGTATTTTAATTCAAAACATAAAGTTGATATATACGACATAATTTACAAAAAAACTTTAGGGTATCTATTTTGTCTACAAGGTTCGAAACGTAAAATGAGCATCGACTACACGAAATCGAGTTCAAAAATCAAATGAAGAAGAGAATTTAAAGGATTTTGTTACCATTTTAAACATTCTACAAAATTGATTAATAGCAAATCAGTAAAATTAAAAAAAAAGAAAATAATTTCGCATTGAAATATACATTGTGGCTTGTAAATCATATTATTTCAAAGGGAAATCGTTCTGAATTTGACGTTCGGTTAAATTTAGCTGACATTGATTATTGCCGGTAACATTAATTCAAGTTTCGTATATCATACTGCCGAATATACAGCAAAATACATAAATAACTAAAATGAATATATTTCTCTTAATATCAAAATCCGTAAAATGTTGGTGAAACCTATTTTAATAAAAAATTCCAATTCAAAGATTATTTGAATTAACTCAAGAAAATTTTTTAACGACCTTTAATTTTCACAATTATTTCATCCAAGCATAAATCGTTTCAGGCAGTTTAATCGAGCAAATAAAACGGAACTCAAGCAAATAAAATAAAACTGAGTTCAATAGTGGTCAAAGGCAGAATTTCTACTAAGAGAAAACACGTATTTTTAATAATCTTTTCCTTGTAAACGAAATTGATTAAAAAGTTTAATATTTCCGAGTTCTTCAAGTTTCAGCTTTATTTCTTAATTACTTTGCGCCCAGAAATGTTGGAAGCAATATTAAGCTCTCGCGTAATACAGTCTCAATCTACAGTTTCGTGGAAAGAATAACAGTAAGCAGAGTTAAAGTCTTTATTTCTAGACTTCAGTACACCGCGACTTGGAAAAGTGGGTTCGGTGATGGCTGAGTAGATGAAGGGAAAAAGGGGAAGAAAACTAAGGAAAGAGGAAGACGCGGAAAAATAAAAGAGAATTTCCTCTCGAGTCAGGCTAACTAATGATGCTTCTCTGCATGCGATACTTGAGTCCCGCGTTTCGCTCTAAACCACCCTAGAACGTGCCTGCTGACTGACAAGCCGAAGCAACCCCAAGTCACAATCTAACCACCATCACGTTACTTATTTTGCTTCTCTCGCACTTTCTCTGTTTTTACGACACCCAACATTCTTATTTTTGTCATTCTATTCTCACACTTTAATAGGTTCAAGTGCTCTAAATATTTGAAATACTTATTTCAAAAATATTGACAATGGAAAGCAGTTTGTCGTCAAAACGATACTGTCCAAAAGTAATGCGTTTACTATAGTTATTGTATATGTACCTACACATACACGGTATATATTGAAAAATATGTTATGGCAAATTGCCATAGCAGGGACATTTTTCCGTATCTTCCAGTCGTACTCGAAATTGTTATTGGCGTAAGGTTGTGCAAATTGCTTCCATACAAACTGCACATGTGGCAATATTGAGACTATAATACACATATTGCAAGCCACACACGTAGTTGCAAGCACACACAGTATTGCTATTATATATACTGTAAATGAGTTTTTTATTGCAACACAACATCTTTTGTAACCTTTCTTAGAATATTTAAAAATTGTCCATCAATAATTTTTTAACATGGAAGCCTTTTATTGGATGACAGTATAAATATAAAATAACATTTTTATTATTTAAGCCATGATATTATAGCATACATCCAATATGTTCCTTGTATAACATATACCAACTGTCAAGATATGACGTAACATTCGCGCTATCTCGGCCCATAATTCCCCATTAAATGTGGCTGATGCGTGTACTGTTGCGGGTTCTTCCGTGGTAGCCCCTTTTCTTTTCATGTTTAAATCCTGCCTCCAGCTATTTATGACGCACCATGGAAAACATTTCCCGTATATCATAAAAATACACCAACTCATCCTTAAGGGAAGAAGGAAAATAAGAAGAAGAAAAAGAAGAAGAAGAAGGAGAAGAAGAAAAGACGACGAACAAGATAAAGAAATGTGTGCTTGTGGCAAAATGGGAAAGAATGAAAAGAAAAAGGGATAAGGACAAAGAAAGATTGTAGGTCAGAGGGAGAGAAAAGGATTGAATGAGAAAATAGGAGGGAGTGAGACATGAGAGAGAAAGACGTGAAACGGTACACCTACGTGTGGGAAGAAATCCAGTCCCCCAAATTGATGTCTAACTTCCACGAGCTGAGTGCTCTGGTATTTTTACTCAACGTGAGTTTCCTCTATATCGTACTACACAGGCTTCCCGGTGATGCGAGGGTTTATTTATCTGTTCCTCGGCAATTACGAAACCCAATTTATAACACGCCATTGCGCCTTCTAGTGTCTAAAGCCTTGAAACGAGGGAAAAAATATCTCAATTTTTCATGATAGAAAAATTCATACTAGATTGTGTGTGCGTGTCTGTCAGCGTTCAGGAAAAGATGCTTGTGCTTGTGTTGTCTAATCTGAGATATAACAACGGATTTTTTTTAATTTAAAATTTAGTTTTTTTTTTATTCTTGAAAATAACAATTTTGTAAATTAATTAATTAATTAATTCGTAGAATTAAAGTAAAATACGCAGTTCATCGATAACGACAGTAGTAATCTCCTATTGTAGTCAGCCCGCAGTAGTCCTGGGTGAATGGATTTCTGTTGTTACAGTAGTTAATGTACGCGTATAGTCGGACAACGCGACAATGGTTGCGCTAGATGATACACTAACGGTACAGTAAATTTATTATTACTAGGGTGGTAGTTTCACCGAAAATTCGAGAAAGACTGGGAAATGATCAGGAATCTTATTGGCTGAGAAAACCCTTGGAAATGACCGGAAATATAATATTTAAAAAACTGGGAGTTTACTTTTGATCGCAGTAAAATTAAAATGTTCATGATTTTAATTGAATTGCATGTGGAATTGATTTTTGTTTCAGAGACTCGCGGTTCGATGCCACCAATGCTTAATGACAAATTAGTATACACAACAGCTCGATTAGAAGAAACTATTGTTATTCCTTGTGTCGCCTATGCGAATCCTCGGCCTACAAATAGGTATGTATTTTTTTTACTCCATTCTTCTTCTAGACATTTCAAACAAAAATATTCTGTCCGTCTTCTCGATTACATTCCCCCCAAACAAGTTTATTTTTCCAAACAACGAATCAGGAATTTCATCTTAGCAAGTAATTCATTAAATCCTCCAAACATATTCTTCCTTTCCTTCATTTGAAATTATCTCTTTTACTCCATCACAGCTTCGAAAGTTTAAAGACCATCTCAAGAATAAAACTTTCTTTGAGAACCCATAGGTCAACTCTAGAATACACTTGATCCGTTAATTGAATTGACGAAAGGAAAAACGTATATAAATAGTTTGTATTCAAAACCACCTCGAACTCTTCATTTATAACTAAGCATTTCTGTAGATGTAGAAAGAGATGAAAACGAAGAGAGTTGGCGGATTGAAGTGGTGATGGTGATGGTTAGTATGGTTTGGATGAAGGAATGAGAAGGGAAGAGGAGGAAGGAAGATAGCAGAGAGATGTACGCGGAAACATATAGATGTATAGGTAGCGCAAACAAACCGACCGCTGATTACAGAGACTGCTTCTGACAGGCCATCAAATATTCCGCGTTTACGTGTACGTCGACGTCACTAGGTATTCCGAGTTTGTGTTCACCGCCTATCCCAACCAACCCGGTTTCTCTACCCTTCACCCTCAGACCATACTCCATGAGTTGACTTACCGAGGAGTCTGAGGGTTTACCGCTAGAACCAGCTCCATTTCGAACTCCTCTCTGTCTACCGGCACATTCCCTATATCTTGCCCCCACCTCACTATTTCTCCACCCCCTCTCTCTTTACCCCCACCCCTTCACCATCCTTTATCAACAACTTCCACAATTTCCCTCTGTAAATTCGATTATCTATAGATATATATATACCCAGAATCCTATCCTAGATCAGAGTAAGCATGATCGAAAGGATGCTCTACGAGTTACCAAACTATCTAAGGTCAATCGAGTTGCGGCAAGACTACCGGCCGATGTAACGTCAGCATTTTGGAATTCACTAGGTGGACGAGACACACTGATTCTACTTTGGGAGGATAAAAGATTTGTTGCAATAGGGAATGTCCTGTTTGCACAAGAGGAACTAGCTTTGTTAACGGAATCTGTAATAGAGTCTTCTCTGTGTGTATGTGTGTGTATTTTAATATATGTGACTGGGCTGTATTTTGATTGAGATGTTGTATGGGTGTGTGGGTTGAGAGACATTGGACTTTGTAAATTGAAACAGGAAAGGATAACATTGACTTGATATAGAATTCAGGAAACTCTATTCAGTAAAGTGGGTTAGTTTTGCATTTAAATTTAAGAATAGATCTTATTTCATATTATAATAGAGATAAAAGAAAAACTAGAATTTTCTCTATTAAAATATAAAGTAGAACCCTTGGGAAAGAGGGGGTGCTAACGACTAAAATGCAGTGCCAATAACTGTACAGTTAACCCTAGGTTAACTGTACACAGTATTGTATAAATAAATTCCATTCACGTCGATATATACTCTGAACTATTTTCACGTGCCCAGTGAATATCAGAGAGCATGATCCGGGAGGTGAATTCTATGTTTAAAATTAGCATTAATATGGAAAATAGAGAAACGCATGTCCCTCACAGCAAGAACGAGTTACCTTCAGTTTCTCTATTATCTCGTACATGCGCAATGATATTCCTCATTCCACATCATATTCTTTACCGTGAAAAAAAATTACTGAATAATTTTAAAGAAAAAAAAAACGAAAAGCATCGTCCATAAATTTTTCGGAAAATATTTTTTTTCAAACATTATTATTATACTCGCTGTTAGCATTAAAAGCACAACACATTATAACGGTCTGCTTCAGCAATGAATTAATAAACACCATCAAGAATAATATTACTTTTAGAGTGACTCAAAATTATAGTTGCTAAGCCTCCAGTATTCAAGCTGGGTCACGTTATGTTTAACGAACCACTCAGGGTCGTTACATTTTCCTTCACTACGGAATTTTCCTAGTATTCTGACTCAAATTCTTTGCAGTCTTGGCAATTAAAACTTTCTCCCCTGTTGTTTTTACTCAGGAAAAATTCTCGCTAAATTTCTTCCTATCCAGATGAAAATTTTTATTAACTTGAACATATTTTTCGTCTCTAGCTAGTGTTAAAATTTAATTTGAAAAAATGAGATCTTGATATTTCCATGCATATTTTCATGAATTTTTAAAATGGATTTTGTAAAATGAATTTTTATGTACAGAAAAAGTTCCAAACATGATATTTCATTAACTGATACCGTTTGATAAAGTTTGCTGTCAAAAGCTGTACCTAGATAAACAAATAACAACGAGGAATTTCAATATTGTATAAGCTGGTAAATGAAATCATATTCTAAAGTAATATGTGAATTTGTGGGAAAAATACTAGAAGTCATAAATATGAAAAAATACTGTTAAATAAACATTTTCTCTCAATTTCAGGTGGTATTATAATCGTCATCAAAGAGATGAACCCATCGAAGAATCTTCAGGGCATTTCTTGGTCCGTGATGGTTCTTTAATTATTCAAAACGTTCAAGAAGCAGACGCTGGTTCCTATATGTGCACTGCCAGTAACTCGGAAGGTAGCGAAACGATGGAAGTTAAGTTAACAGTTTCTGCACCCTTAAGTGTTCACGTACAACCTGCCATTCAAACTGTAGATCTTGGAAAACCTGCGTACTTAGTAAGTTCAATGTTTGTTTATAAGTCTAATAAAATTCTTTCTATGAAATTCTAGGTCTGATATGTATAAAGTTTCTTAAAGCCTTTTAGAAAGTCTTGAAAATCCAAAAATCTCTTAAATGCAAAAAAAACTTCTTGGCATGTTCGATATAATTAACAAAAAAATTGTAACTCAAAATGTGTTCTTTTTATAAGTTGTAAAATTTTACTCCGTTAAATACTTAGAATGCTACAAAAAATCTCTCTAATTAAATTAATTATTCATAAGCCCCCAGATTTAAGAATTATCTTTCAAACTACTAATTGCAGTGGTGTAAGAAAACTCTTTTCAATGAAAACCGTCGTAGTTCTTGAAAAATTAAAGATCTCCAAGTACCAAGTGTCTCTTTCCTGAATAATTTTCAATGTTTTTCCTTTTAAAGTTTTTTTCGCATATTTAACATCTTTATCTCTAACTTTAGTTAATTAGTTAGATAAAAGTTGTTAGAACAAAATTTAATACTACAAAATGCCAGAAGTCCTGAAATCAGAATACATAATTATATATTTTTATTTTCATCTTCCTAGATTGAGTTTAGCACTAGGATAATATCTGGCCGGCGTGTCTGTTTCAGACATGTAGCGCGAGTGGATTTCCTCAAGCTGCTCTCTATTGGTTAAAGGATGGTCAGCCATTACGAACTGGAGCCCGCATAAGAATAGTTTCCCGGGAACGTATTTCCGTGACGTCAGTTGCACGCGAAGACCGAGGAATGTACCAATGTTTTGTCAGAAACGAACACGAGATGGCACAGGGAATTGCGGAATTACGCCTTGGTGGTATGTTCTTTGAAGATATTTAAAATTTTAAAGTGGAGGATCTTCAAGATCGACTTGATGCACATTTTTCATTTCATGGTTTATTCTATTTTACTTTCCTATTAGAAATTCAAACATTCCATTCACTTCAATTTATTTTATTTTCCATTCATGCCAGGATTAAAAGTACAGCCAAAACTATAGCTTTATGTGATAAAATAATGATTGCAGTATTTTTGATAGTTTTCTTTTGAGGACATTTTTCATGGAGAAACGGCTGTTTAAACATTTCATTATATCATATAATTCATTACACTTGGAAAATTATTCTTTTCCTTGAAAATAAGACTATTTAATTTTCAAATTAGATAAAATCATTAAAATTCTAAAGAAGAAGGTTTGCGCTGTGCAAATGTAAATACGGTCGATGGAATCTGTGTAGAATGGAGGAATTTTCGTGAAATTTTAGTGCTCCTCTGTGGATTAGCTCGCTTCGCTTGTGCAATGTCAATTTTAAAACAGCAATTTACACAGCTATGCGAGGAATGTTCGAAGAATATATACCACGTTGACTTTTCCTTGGTTCCGATTCAACCTAGAATGCTGTGCGAGAGTGAACTGTCATCATCTTGTATACAACAATTGAATAAGGATATTAGGTTTCATTAAAATATTTGAATCATTACTAGGTTTTCAGGATTATAATTTTATTATAATTCTAATTTCTTTTATAATTATTTATAAATTTCAATGTTTAAAGAAAAGTTTAAGATCCTTCACATTTGAAAACGAAACCATTCTTTAACTTTGATGTGTTTGTATCAGTATATAATTCTATACTAATATAGACTTGATTTATTTTCACAAGTTCATATATTTTTCTAATACGTCATAAATTTTTCCGAAGGTACTAACCTAGATTTTAAATTTACCTCAAAGCTTCAAACTACAGTTTATTACTCGAGTGCGAAAGCAATATGTCGAAATTACCGCGAAGCAACATTTCACAGGCAGTAGAAAGGTCCCTGAACTCTTTCTCTTGCAAATTAGTTTTGCGGTTTGGAAGATCAGACTCGGCTTTGTGGAAAAGCGCATTCATTTTCTACCACACATATATACATATATATGTTATGCAAACTTTATTTTGAATATATTTCAATCCTACGTAAAATAAGTGATGTTACCATATATTTTACAAATATTTTCAGATCATAGCCACTAGTACTGATAAAAAATGAAATTGAAAGGTAAAAATCTTGTTTTTGTTTTAGTCATTTGGGCCATTCTGCTGAGCCATATATATACATATAATATTGACAAAAAGATGCAAAATAATGGAATGATTATATGCAGGGTAAGGAAACTTTTTATCAGAGCTTCACTTAAATTTGAAAAAAAAAAAGTAATTTCGATCTGGGTTATGATACGTAGTGCTAAAATATCAAAGTGCTGAGCTTATTTGCGGAGTAAATGGTTCTATATGAAACGGTTTATGCAGTCAGTGGTGAATGTAGTAGGACGTCGCGTATGTGATTCATTTTCGCTTTGCATACTACTCTATCATACCGCATTTTTCATCACTTAGATCCAAACTCACCTTCTAATCAGTTCTGTTCTTTTTCTACCTTTCAAAAAATCGCTTTTCCAAGGATCTCGCAATTACGTGCACATTTGCTGCTTTAAAATTACTAATTGACAGTTTAATAAACAATGACAAATATCTTTATTATTATTTCATTTCTTTACTAGAGGAATCAAAAATATTTTCAAGATATATAGTAACATCACATTTTTAAAACAGGAAAGCCGTAAAAAATATGCAGTATCATAGCGAGAGTGAAAAAGAGGGAACAATTTGTTTTTTTCATAAAATGGCAAAGTGGTGAGGGTAAATTTCATCCACAATCTGAGTGCCCCGGTATACAAATCCATGTTTAGTCTACCGGAAATCAAGAAACAGTGACGACGATATCTTTTTATAACAGAGGAAACAGTAGTACAGGAAACTCTGGACGTTCAGTAGTAAAAATCAATGTTTAGTCAGCCGAAAATCTTAAAGCAGGATCGGCGGTATTTTTTTTATAAAAAAAGGGAGTACTACAGTGAGTTTTGAATGATTGAAATCCTCGTAGAATTTTGAATGCATCTGTAAGCATTGTTTCATGCAATCTTGATTTTTGATGTTTGCAAATCAGGAATCGCTTTGTGCATGGTTTCTAGATTTTCATGGGTTTTAAACTTCATCAATTTCTAACAAAATACAATCTGCTTATTCGAGTGACACGAAGCATTTCAGTTTCAAAGAGAAATTCGCATTGTTGGAGAAACCTATTACCATGAAATTAAGATTCTTCTCGGTTGTATGATTTCTAAGCTGAAGGGCATAGAGTGAACATTAGGTAGGATAGCCCGCAGCTCACTGGGATAGTTAGTCTATGGATTTGCATACGCTAACGAGGTTCTTGTGGTTTTGGTGATGCTTCGCATGCTGGTGCTTCTCCAACGCTTCGACAAACTCGTGATGATTACTCTCCTCTATACACGTCGAAGGTGATGCTGAGTAAATTAAAGCAAAGAATTATTGCAGTTTACTATGAGTCAATTATTAATCAGTTTTCTTGCGTAATACAATTTTATGAGTAGACGTTCTTTAAGAAGAAGGTTTGCCAATTACATTTCCCAACGTTTATCACAGACTTCCTGCGCGATGGGAATTAAATTTCCTCACCTTCAAGTTAAGGCACGTACAGATTTTGACGCACTTTCGAAATTGTAGAGAAAGTTTCCCGTTCGAGTTATTTAATGAATGAAAATCTAATAAGCTTTGAATAGAATATATTACTAATTTTTATAGTTTATATTTCAAGGAGTACAGTCCTTTAAATTTCAATTTCGGAATTTTTAATTCAATATTCTAGAATATTGTCTGACTCAATAATAATAACAGCTATATTTGTTTTCCCTCTAAAGTAATTACCACCACGCAGGAACAGCCTGGAAATTGATTTTGTCATTTACTCGAATAATATTATTTAACCATATTAACTTTCATCCAACTTGATGTTGCAGTCATGACATATCGATTAACAACATTGACAACTTTTCATATATTGACACCTGAAAAATTCACACTTTTAAAGTAAACCAAAATGTCAATTATAGTTTTTCTCCGATAAATGGTTGTTCTTAAAGAAAAATGATGAAAGAAGCCGAAGCTGCAAATCAATTTTTCAAGATAGTCAGTCTCGTAATTGAAAACGTGCCAGCCTCAAGGCTGCACGTCATTTTTCCAATTGAATAAAGAAAATTATTGGTGCAAAACAATGCAGTAGTAGAGTAAATCCCCGGGACATTTCATAGAGAATTTTCTTGCAATTGAAGCGCTTCAGCTTGCGGAAAATGATGCGTTAAAGGGGGAAAAGAAAGTTAATTGGAAATCCCTCGGGGTATGGTAAGTAACGGATGGATATTGCATTGTATTGATTTCTTTCGGTAATGAAACTTCCTTTTACTACTTTTTATCCTTTTTATCCTCTTTAGTGTTTCTTTTTTTTCATTATCGGCTTACCGCTATTAAACTTTCGATCGTTCATTTATAGTGGCGCATGCTCAACATAGCTCAACGGTAGTGAATGAATTCCTAAATTGTCGAGTTCTCACACCTCGTACGCGGTTCACCCACGTGTGGAATATACTGAATAAAACTCAACTCTCTTTTTCATGGTTTCGATTTTGCTAGTATTCTGTTAGTCGAGCATCACCCTTTATCCATGAAATGTTCAATGCTGTTTGTATACATCAATAAGAATGACAGCTAGCTGTAAATATTTATCATCGCGGAAATTAAAAGATATTTCATATATATAATTAATATAGTATAAATAATTACTAAAAGTATGAAAACTTAAATTTTACTGCAATCAGAAGTAAGCTTCTGGTTTTTTAATTAAATTTCTGCTCATTTCCTCTGGGTTTTTTCCGGTCAAGTCGACACCCTGTTAATATAAAACTTGCTTGCTAATAATGGAAAAGTTATGGATAACAGAGAAGATAGTAGTACAGGGAAGTACATGGTCAGCCAGTAGTAAAAGTCAATGTGTAGTCAGCCGAGAATCTTAAAATAGCACAGGTCATATGTAAATATTTTAACTTAAACAAAATCTTTCATTTTTTCGTGACTTTTCATTATCTCAAAATTTTTAGTTTTAACCATTTTGGAGAACAAAATGAGTTGAGAAAAAGTTGGAAAGTATTATGATCAGCCATCAAAATCCAATAGAATTCGTATGATGCATTTTATGGTTTATTTGATAATGTGGCCCTAAACTTCTCTCCACAGAGATCGCGCCACAGTTGGTCTATAGATTCATCGAACAGACAATGCAACCCGGTCCATCGGTTTCTCTGAAATGCAGCGCAGCGGGTAATCCTACGCCGCAAATTTCCTGGCTGTTGGATGGATTTCCGCTCCCGCAAAACGACAGACTCCTCATTGGCCAGTACGTAACGGTATACGGAGATGTAATCTCGCATGTCAACATTTCGTCAGTGAAGCCGGAAGATGGTGGCGAATACGAGTGCACAGCCAGTAGCAGAGCTGGAGAGGCTAAACACTCCGCCAGATTGAATATCTATGGTGAGAATCGTTTTTCAATATACTTATAAAAAGATATGGAGAGAGTATGTGAGCACATAAAAAGAGAGAAAAAAGGGATAGAAAAGAGAGCGAATGTACCTCAGCAATTTTCAGAAAATCTTATGTAAATAGGACAGTGGGTTGGTACTGCCGGCGATGGAAAACATTATCACGTAAATGGAACTATTATACAAAGTTATTTCAGAGACTCCCTTGTAATACACACCCATTTTTTTATTGAAATTTGTATTGATTCCTTTTTTTATAAATTAAGAAACAAATTTTCTGAATATCATAATTACATTTTACTTTTAAATTCAAAGTTTCAAACGTCTGTTTGAATTAATATTTTCAAAATGGAATAGCCATTCAAGTTTTTGATATGATTTTTGTGATTTTAAAAATATCAAGATTCATAGGAAGTGTATTTATTTTAAATCATTTTTAATTGACTTTTTATGATTATTTTGACGGAAGCTGAAGAGAAATATCTCGAGTATTTTTCAAGTTTATTGAGGTTTTCACAAAGTCGTCTTCGACCTCGTTTCCTTCATCTTCGAACATTGATAATGTCGGAGCAATCACGCAATTTTCTGATTGCAGGTTTACCGCACGTGAGAGCAATGCCAACGATTTCAGCGGTTGCTGGGAGGCAACTATACATCAAATGCCCTGTCGCCGGGTATCCAATTGAAGCGATAATATGGGAAAAAGGTAAGGAATCCATTCGATCGTTCGTTTCAAATTTACCGAGTTCTGCTTTAAACGTATCCTTCCTGTAGAATGTACTTTATCGATGAAAGGAGAAATTGGAGATGTCCAAGATAAATCTGAAAAAGTCTCTGTCAGCTACCCTAACTTTCCATTCCGCACATTTGTTATTGACACCAATTTAAAACACGCTCTAAATCTCTCACTCAAGAAAACAATTTTTTTAAAAATTCTATTACTTCTCTCTTCATCATTTATCAATTTTATTAATTATTAATCAACTATTTGAATTACTTTTTTAATATTAGACTAGCAACTGTTATCTGCGCACTCTATGTACGACTAATTTTTGAATTTTTCACTCCTTTTTCTAAAAAGATTCAGAGGATCATCATTTAAAAATTTCCAAACAAAATAATCGCAAGTTTTCGACATCAGTTTTTTTTTTGATTGGATTACTGTAAATGTCATTTTTTTACTTTTTCTTCAAAGTTCATTAATATTTTTTAACAAGAACTCATCTTTATTTTATGGAAAGTAGATTTTAATTATTATTTTCCGAGATTTTTATTATCTTTTGAAAGCATTTATTGCTTTATGCTGATTGGAATAACTAGTGAGATATATTAATTCCAATTGATCGTATAATATATTTTATATTTTATCTCTGGTTTAAATCCCAGAGAAATGTATCCTAAAAGATGTTAAAAAGTTTTTTAATGTTATAACAAACTTTATACGAATTAATGTTATCAGATGGATCAAGACTGCCAACCAATATGAGACAGAGGGTCTCTAATGGTACTTTACTTATCGATACCGTTCAACAAAATGCTGATCAAGGAACTTATACGTGCACTGCACGAAATAAACATAACTTCACATCTCATCGATCGGTTGAAGTTCGAGTTTTAGGTAAGTGAATTCCATCTAATACTTTTTAAAATCATTCGTATAATTTCAAATTGTTGCATATCATTAAATTTCGATTAGGTTGCAAAGGAAAAGTTGAAGAAAATATTAAAGAAAATAATGTTGTGATACATTTAGAAACAAAAAATATTTAAAATAAAACTTTTGTCCTGTGCAATTTATCAAAATGGATAGCCTGAAAGATGATTTAATGTTATAATATTACTAAATATATTTTAAAAAATCAAGTGTTAAAATAGTATTTTTTATACATGTATTACACAACGGATAATCGATACATGAAATACAGAAAGGAGAATTGCGAAAATTTTGCTTCGCCTTGATTAATGTCCTGCGATATTCGCATCATGTGGACACTATTCCAATCTAAAGTTGACACAAATCATCTTTCAGCTTCTCTGACAAATAATCTACATATATACATACCAAGCCATAATTCCGTACGTCCCGTTGCGTTAAGTACAATCTGAGTATGTATGTAAATATGCCGTGCATATCAATCCACCGTGTCTAAATTTTGGGTACAGATACGTTAACAATTTTCTCTATGCCCCATGAATATTTTGTAAGCCACATTTACAATGTGGCTGTTATTTTATGAATAGAGGTCTATCTAAAACAATACAAAGAATATTACGAGCTTGTGAGATATTTGACAAACTTGGTAAAAACAAATTATAAGTATAGGGCGATTAGAAAATCTAAACATAAAATCCCACAAAAGTACCAACTTTTCTTAAAGTTTTGTACAAATTGAAATCATGACAAAAGTGTGTTCTACAAAATCCATATTTCCTTTTAATCGGGACAAAGAAAACTAGAAACGTCTCATTGTATTTTTACAAAATTTATACACATTCTAAGGTCCTACTGATGAAGAACTTTTCTAGGCAAAAATTACTCGAGAAGTTCTAAACGAGTTCTTCGAACTTTCCGAGTATTTTATTCCTTATTTATTGAACTTGTCACAGATGTCAAGAAAAGTTTCTACTTTCATAATGATTTCTCTCATATCCAGTGATATAATTAAACGATTCAAATTAGAGGACTTTTTTACTCGAGATATATTAATTAATCTTAGTTAATTTTTCTCAATTGAATAAAATTCCTAAGAATAAAAACATTTTTATTTTAATAAAGATAGCTTCGTTGGTGTACGATTTAGGATTTAGATTGAAAATGAAACCAATACTTCCGAGGTGGAAATATCTATTGGTCTGTGAGATTAATCGCGGTTTATAATAATGTTTAGAGTTTAGAGGACCTGAATATAATTTATCGATATTCTCGAAGATGCACTACTTTATTATCGGTAGTAGGTAGTAGTATAGGAGGAGGGTTACTCAACGCCGATCTTCTCTTATTTTCTGTTGACGGCATCGGAAATTGAATTTCGTATTCCTTAGAGCTTCAATCTCGATCTTAATGATTCAACGCGAATAGAGAAATCCTGCGCACAGAGCACCGCAATTCACTGCATCGCTCTAGCAACTAACCTGCACGCGCTCGCTCACAGCTACTGTATATATATATACATATACGAGTATAACGGGTGGATAGTAAAATTTAATTAGGTAAAGTGACTCCCAAATCCAAATAGAATAGTTAATCACTTTTTGAGTCAAAGTTACTTTCGTTAAAAGAGAATCCCATAATTCGCAGGGTTATTTATCATATGTGTAGAATGGAATACCTAAAGATAATTTTTTTCGATTTAAAAGATATACGACTTTGGACTTGATTTCAACTAATTAATAATCGTTTGAATTTCAGTAATTTTTCATGTTTTCATTTGAATTGAAAAATTTTAAAACCATTGCCTCTCAATTAAACACCATTAAACATTAATGCTCATATATTATAGCGTGTAATAGCAAAAAGAATAAACATTCCTTTTAGAAAGTTACAAAAATATATTTGAGTGAAAATATAATTGAAAGTATACACGGAGAAAAATGGATATTAAAAAGTAATATCTAGCTATTTAACTATGGGACAACTATCCTAGATATTTAGATATAATATCCAGAGATTAAAATATTGGATGTTAGAATATTTGGATTATATATTTTGATATCAAGATATTATATCTAAATATCTAGATAGTCGTCCCATAGTTAAATAGCTAGATATTACTTTGTAATATCCATTTTTCTCCGTGTAGAAGCTAAAATCTAAATCCACCCGTTCTATACTTCTAAATAAAATGTACATACATGATTATAGTATTCTATTTATGTGATTGAACTGTGTGCGTCTACACCAATAGAAATTCACGATTTCTTACCCTAACTTTTTGAAATGACTAACAAAGATAAGTGAGAAAATTCTTCTTCTACCTCTTGTGTGCCATAGTCTTGAGCTTATCATCTCTTCTCATCTCACGTTTATCTACAACTAAAATAAGATTACATGATCAAAGAATTAATCTAAACATATCAAAAGTGTCGGTGAACGTGAGAATTAGTAATAGGAGTGCAAAAGTTCAAAAGTTATAAATAATACAAAATACTTTTGAATTAATCTTCTGCACATTCTCGTGACCTAATCTTCTCTCATCCTTCCTCTTTCTCACTTTCTATTTCTCTCTCTTTCTCTATTTCCAGCCTCTATATTCTTCACCGATCGCTATTAATATCTCTAAATTAATATATATATATATAACGATGCAATAACCTGAATCACATCGTAGGATGGAATGCTACTTGCACCTTTAGGATGGGCTAATTTGATTTGTTGAAACTAAGAATAGTCGAGAGTTCTATAAAGCTCCATTTCCAGCGTCTTTAATTCAATTTGTAGAAAGCAATGCGTTCTAGACTTTTTTCTTTTCTATACTTCAAGAGTCGAGGACAAAGAAAGTACTTTCATCTTCTCTCTGATAAAAGAATCGTTTCGATTTACAGATTGCTTCTGGTCTCGATAGCGAGGCAGAAAAGGTCAAGACATAGAGTAAATCTTCCTCGTTTATTTGTATATACTCTTATCCCACTTATGGTTCAGTAAATATCTTCCATATTTTCCGAAAAGAGGCTTAAAGAATATCGGATTTTCTATCACAATTTGTCTCGTTCATTTTTCTGGAAAGTAGAGTCTGAGTAAAAGTAGAATGCTGAGAAGCTTTGAAAATTTTTTAACACATTTACCGATTTATTTTCCAAGAGATGTTGAATAAGTATTAAAAAGAATTCCAGTTGAATGTAAGAATCTTTTATTTTTATAACAATATATTATTAAAGAAAGGAAAGGCAAACTTTTTTCTTTTTTTTTTTTAATCCTGATACTCAATCTATTTTTCTCATCTTAAGTACACATACGAGGAAGATCTCTTTCCCTACTCTGTGACATTACCTCAAGAATTTTACCTTCTACCTTCTAGTGCGACCGCATAACCTTAAAGCTGCTTTTACACCGTCGTTTTTATGGCGTTGCCTAGTCGCGCAGTGAGGAGCTCGATTTTCTACGACGGCATATGGAACTTTAAGGGCGCTACTAAAATAGCGTGCATAAAAACGCACGAGCACCAACTTGGAAAATCGGACAAGCTAAATATTTAATACTACGAAATATTCTATTTTCTTTTTAATTAATTAATTAATTAATTAATAAAATCTCTACATTTTTTTAACAGGGTGTCTACTGTTTAACTTGTAAAATTAACTTTTCTCTTTTGGAAAATCTTAATTCGGGTATATTAAATACAGGGTATATTATAATACCGAGTCGAAAAATTTGAAATAAAATGTCGAGAGAATGTGATTACAGATTCTCGTGCAATTTTGTCTCTCTTCAGAGAGTAAAAGAAATAATACGAGAAATATGAAAATGTAAATTCCGTAGAAGATTTTAGTTCTGTAAATATGGTGTGATGTCTAATTATTTAGCCGAGTAAATAAACTTTTGAAAATTCCACCTTCTGAAGAGTCTCTTAAAGTAGAGAATTAATGTCACAGATCGAGGGTCTGAAGTCATAAAAATCTTAGGTGCTTTTAGATTTTATTTGAAACTGGAAAGCACTCTAGTTTATGTACAGTTGACCCATATGTGTCACGAATCTCAGTTACAACTTATATTGCCAAGCTTACGCCTTATTGGACCGTTGACCTGCATTACTTTACTTCTTACGAATGATAGGTATATAGAGTAATTTAGTGAAGTTTTAATAATGTTTTTTATGACCATTATTTTCCACATTCAAAGTACACTTTAGTTGAATATATATTTTTTAAATCTGCTTTTAAAAGCTAAATTTATAAATAACGACGTCACTGTATTTACTGACCATACCATATATATTTTCTCCGGCTTCTTATTTTAAACATGAAAAGGTGCAAGTAGTATTTCCGTATTGGAAAAAAACCTGAAACTTCATTTCAGAGCTGAGCTAAACTAAAAGTGCATTATCTAAAATGAGTGCTGTTTTTAATTTTCGAATTCTGCACTCGGCGATAAATAAAGCAGTAAAAGAGAATATGTTAACAATTTTTGAACGCTTGATTTTATCCTAAAAGCCCCATGAAATATCTACTTTAAATCGCGGCATAAATACTTGAAAATAGAGGGATATATGTATATGAAACTCTAGCTTCTGGTGGAGACGCAAAGTCATAAATAATTAACAGTTGGCTTATCAGACAGAGAATTTTCTAAAGGAAATATATATTTAACTGACGTAATATAAAAGCACTAATACAAACAGAAATACTAATCTTAAAAAAACTGAACTCATGTTTTATTATAGTTATGTACAAGAATATAATACTTATAAATGGAAGCAATTAAATAATTTGAAAAATGTGTGATAAAAGTGATAGGAAAGTGGAAACTAATTCATTTCCGGAGTTGAAAAAAGTTTCACACCACATGTGTGGTTTTACTGTCAGAGCTGGAAGAGTAGGATAGTTTCAGTGGGATACTCTATAGAATTGGCATTCCATTTGAGTGGATCTTCGGAATCTTTTCTCTGCGGGCACAGCAACTTACCTGAAAATGCATTCGTTTTCCCAGAAGTTTCTCTTCACGTTTTATTGTAGCGAGTTACCGTTTTCATGAATTTATGTGAGAAACCACATTCGGTATTTTAAAGTTTAGAGACCTGACATTTGAATGAATACAGTAGAATGATTGTCGTGTGGTCAGACGCAGTAGAAGAAAAACAATACCGCTTGGTTATATTTTCCTTGAAAGCATTTAATCTCATGATACTGCGAAATATATAATATATAATAAGGATCATAACTTGATAGTGAAATTAATGAAATTTTTCATATTTGTGCCTGTTAGTTTTCTACATTTTCCTCTAATATTTTTTCCTTCTAATATTCTTTTTTTTTTACATTTTTTCCAAGAAATATCATAAAATTCTTTCCTTGAAGCTAGAGTATTTTTTCTACAAGATCAAAGGGCAATTTCGTAACATTTATTTACGGCGGCACATAAAATAAAACCTAGGAAAAGATGCTGTTGGAGTCTTACATTTGATGTTAGTGATGTATTGTTAATGACTCGAGTACACTTAGGAAATTGAAATGTTTCCTTTGGCTTACATTATTCACTGAATGAAGTTTAAAGAAGAACCTACAAATATGATACCTATAAATAAAAAAAAATAAACTCATAAAACTAATTAAATAAAGAATAAAAATTTCGATTTAACTTTAAAAAACTGCAAAAAAATAATTAATATAAGAACATGAAAGTTTGAGCAGAGATGTTTGAAACGATAATAAACGTAGCTAAAATTGTTTAAGGGATGAAAGTTACAAACGAGTATATCGCCACCATTAGTTTTCTAAGTTTTTGACCCGAGTGACTCTGCACTCGATGCTTTTAGCACTTCTCTTGGGTACTTTGCTTGGCTCAGCTCCCTCTGAAAATGAGTTTCTCTCCTTCCCCTTAACCCTTACCCTTACCCCATCTCCTCACACCACTTCTTTCGGGTCTAATGTCTAAACTGCTTTGATGGAATGCAACCTGTTCTTTATTGTTCTTTTCAGTGCCACCTAAAATCACGCCTTTCAGTTTTGCTCGCGATTTAAACGTAGGGGACCGTACTAGCATACAGTGCGTTGTCGTGACCGGCGACCTCCCGCTGACATTCACTTGGCTCAAAGATAACGTGCCAATTGACGCACTACCAGAAACACCCCTGGCAGGCCTTGAGGCCCCCGTCAGAAATTCGAATTCGGGTCTCGCGGATCAACCTCTGTCCAGGGAACAGGGACCAATTAAGGCGATCAACATCCGTCAATATGACGCTTTTAACAGCGCCCTGAGCATTAGTACGATCGAACCCGCACACAATGGCACGTATACCTGTCGCGTGGCCAATGGTGCTGCCACCGTCGCTCATTTTGCACTCCTCCACGTTAACGGTTGGTTGCACTCCTCCACGTTGGTGTTTCTTTAAGCACCAACCCAAATGTCCATCACTTTTGTCATTTGGGCTAGGCACATTATCAATTATTTTTCTCTAAACTCACTTTTTTCGAAATCTCAATATTTATGCATGCTTTCAGCACTTTTATGTATCACAATGATAAAATTTCATGAGTTTTGTATAATGATTTTAAAGGAATAGCAGAAATATAAACATTCATCGAATTCACCTAAAACTCTTAAACTATATTCGCAAGTACACTTCATGTACATAAATCGTATTCTCTAAATCTAATTCAGCAATCAGTGTTAAAATGAGGGCGGGTCATTCAATGATTGCAAATCAGTAAAAACTTGTTACTGATTCAGATTAAGGGAATATATTATATCCGGCTGTTTTGACAAACTACACAAAATACAAATGAACGGAAAATATGGAACGTATTTCAAAATTGGTGCCTAGCCCTACCTCAACTCTCGCATCACATTTTTGGTAACATTTACTCTCTTTCAAACTTATGCACAATTTTCTTTTTCTATTACCTATACCAACATTAAGCTTTCAAATTGCAGAATTTATTCGCACAAGACCAAAAGTGTAGTATGTGATCGTTGATATGACAAATGAAGATCGCTAATAATCGTCTACACTCAGAAAGAAAAGAAGAATGTATTAATTTAATCGAAAAATTTTGTTTCAATCGATTTATTCTGAATCCACCGATACAATTTTGATAAAATGAATAAAAGTTTGTTCAAATCATCTAACGTTTACTAAAATTAAATTAATTGTATGTCACAATTGAAATTTATTTCGTTAATGTATAGCGTGAATTAATTATTATAAATTTCTAAATAAACTTGAATCGATTCAAAGTAATAAAAGTGATAAATTGATTAAGAACTGTAGGTTTATTCAATTAAATCTATTGAAACAATTTAATGTGTTTAAATTAATCGTTTTTTTTCTCAGTGCAGTATTCCTTTCTTTTTTCCAATATAACCTGCCTGTTTCTGCTACATGCTCTTTCACAATGCACGCTAAATACTTTTTTTAGACTTACAACGATTCTTTCAGCTACGACTTGTTCTATTTTCCTGCACGCTATTTTCTCTGCACGCTAATTGCACGCTTTTCGAACCGATTTTCTATGAGATACTTTTCAACTTACTTATATAGTCTCGATAGTTTTGTATTTTAACTAATTCAGCAGTTAATATAGTCTCGATAGTTTTGTATTTTGACTGATTTAACAGTTAATATATTCCTATAATACTGTTAGTACATATATTCGATAGTCGAATGCACTCATTGGACGTCGTTCTGAGAAAGTCTTTTTCAAGCCAACGAAATTAAACGTAGAATTGATTTATATATATATATTTAATAGGAACGGATTTTTAAGATCATTTTCGTGAAGACATGATGGAATACATAATGCAATTTTTATTTTATATTGATTACAAATTAGTGTTAATTGTTATTCAGTTATTAATAAATATGTAGTGATAAACTTTAATAACACACTGTGTCCTAAAAATCCGTGTTATATTAATAAAAGTAATTTTTCAAGTAGATTTCATAAGAACATTTACTCGAATGCCTTAGTAGAATGTATTCAAATACATATATTTCGATTTTTACTATAATCTATATAAATCTATATACAAATGATTCTTTTTCTTTTGGAATACACTTTTTTAAAGGTTTATAAAAAAATGTCTCCGCTGTAAAGCGTATGATCCTAGGTACAAATTTTTTAGTCGACTGATCGACTAGGTAGTTAATATAATTTCTACTATTTATTTAAAAAAATTTTGACTGAATTACATTTTTTGGTATTTTCATCTTCTTTGGAACAAATTCTAAACAGACGAACCAGATGTAGAAGTTTTTCAGTTTCATTTTATTTTATTTTTGTACAATTAAGAAAGATAAATTGAAAGCGAGAATATTGTCACCGTGTAGTGAAATCGTTTCGACTGACAATGAGACTGAAATCGTAAACCTCAAAGGTTTGGAATACGTCAATGTCACTAATGTCAGTCAGTTAATTCATTTCAATGAAGCAAACAATGCTGGGGCTGAAGTATTGTATATAGGGTGACGGGCGTATAATCGGTGATGAATCTTGATTGATTTTTTCAGGTCTCCTTGCTGTAATCAAGGGACTAATTTTTCATTTCTAGTTGTAATTTAATTCTAATTCACTTAAGACTGATGAGATTTAATTTAAATAAATTCAGGGTGGACACAGTTAATTAAATGTTTAATAAAAGCCGTCAAACTAAAGTTAAAGTACTACATTTCTTTTGGATCTCACAAACCGCCGTAAACAGGGAAAGGGTTAAATTAAAGAACTTGATTAGTAAAAGATTCTTCATCTGGTTCAGTCTAACATTCTCACTTCCAGCATCAGGTAGGAAATTTGTTTCCACTGCGGGTAAGTAGAGGTTGATAGGAGGCAAAAGCAACTGCGTGTATCGTAAAAAATGTTTGAAAGCTGTGAAATTACTCAGGAGATACCAACATGGATCTCTAAGTAGTGGTAGTCTGTTAAATATTGACATTTCAATTTGGATTCGAACCTTCTCGTTCCTGGGGACTCCCATTATTTGAAAAAACTTTTGAATCGAGTCTCGCGTTGAAATCTACACATAAACGTAATTGTACCTATGTATACGTAAAAAATTAGAGTGGTACCTATTCCGTGACTACCCTTATAGTTCCACCGCGGATCTCGCCGTTTTATTTCGAGAACGGTATCACCCAAGGAATGAGGACACAACTAATGTGTACCACAAGCCAGGGAGATCAGCCCTTCAACATCACGTGGCTGTTGGACAGGAAACCTATTCAGGTCAAAGAGAACGGTGATGTTTCATCGAACCAGTTACCTACCAGTCAGGAAATCAGCAACATTCAGATAAGCGACTATCCTCCGTTTTCCAGCATCCTGACGATTAGTAATGTCACAGCAAAGCATAGTGGAAACTACACGTGCCGAATCAGCAACATTGCTGGTGTGACCGAACACTCCACTAGACTCTCCGTAACTGGTTTGTGTCAGATTTGTCCAAGACAATGCTCTAGTGTCCGGTTTTTTGATCAAATTTCACTTTTTAAATATATTATTTTATTCCTTTTATCTTTTAATAATAATCAAATAACCGGCGCAGAGCACAATTATTACATCCATGTCGCTGACTTCCTTATTCCAGAGCAGAAACTTATTTTCTTACAAAGATACAGAAAATTGAATTACATATTTCAAAATAACAAAGCACATCAAACAAATATCCTAACTACATAAATAATCCACTATCTTCATTTTAAAAACTTAATGTAAAAGTAAAAACTTGAAGAAAATGTTTAAAAACCTAAATGAAGGTAGATAAGTATTAATTTTGTTTCTGGATATATTCGTTTTGTGCTTTCCTGTTTTTCTTGAATTAAAAATTACTCTTTATTTATATAAAAAATGCTTAAAAAGTACAGCTCTAATAAGAATTATTATTCTATTGGGGAAATCGACATGGACGTAATGTTTTGATAAATTGTAAATACACTGAGCAAGAAGTGCACGTTATCGAAAAGGATCGGAATAAATATTAAGATTGTATTCATAAATTTATTTTGCAGTATCAACTGTTTGGAAAAATTGAAACACTTGCTTGACTCAAATGAACTTTTTTCAGATGGAAACACTGGTAAACGAAATTATCTTCTTTGTAGAGATTTTTCTTGAAGAAAATAATGAAATTTGATTTTATAAGAAAATACTCGACCACTTGAATAATTATATTTTTCAAACATCGATTCCAAAGGGAAATTAATAGAAATAATCATCATGCAAAAGTTATTATCTGTATTGGGCTACTGCACTTTCACATCACCCTAAAGTAATTGTTTTTGTGTACACAACAATTCAAATTGAGTGACATTTGGCGGCATATTGGTAGTGCTATGTATAGTAAACTTCATTTTAGTCTCGTGTTTATATTGGTTTACTCTGGTGTGAGAGTACAAGTCACCAAAGTACCGTAAATTTAAATTACGTTCATATAACTGTAAACCAGCACGTCCACACCACGTACTCGTACATCATCATTTTGACATTATGGCTGTGAAGTTACTTTTGCAACCGAGCTCAACTAATTTTTGACATCTAAAATTATACAAATAGTCCCTCGAAAGTTCAAAGTTGGTTTTTATATTGTTGATAAAACATTAGAATTTCAATATTTCGAAAATAGTTTCAAGTCTTTGGTTGTTTTCAGTTTATTAATCTAATTTACCACAGTATCTATGATTGTTATTTATGGCTCAAATTTTTGAGTACCTCATATTTTAGTTATATAAATTAAATTTTTTTTTGCAACAGAACAAGATTCCAGTGGAAAAAGAGGTGTTTGATGGAATGGGAAATTTATTTCTAATATTTCTAATTGGATATTTTTGCAGTAACCAGTATTTGACACGTTACTGCAAATCTTAAATTCTTAATTCGAAATTAATTTTACTTTTAAGGATCTCGAATTATTTCAAATATCGCATACATTTTCAATTGAATAGGAAACTGATTAAAATGAAAGCAATTCATTTTCGATAACAATTTGAATAGGCATTAAGTGATTAGCGAGAGGTTTATAGAGCCAATGTCGTATACAATATTCAACGACAGCATAACTGTTCCATGTTCCGTATTATGTGACATATAAGTTATACTCATTTACATAATTGTTGTAACATGTTGATATTGGTAATTAGATACGGTATACAATTCAAACACTGAGCTTCTTGCCAGCAACTAATAATCATAATAGTAATAATAATAATAATAATAATACTAATAATAATAATAATAATAATAATAATAATACGATCTAAGAACTGTGACTCTTGAGTTTAGATTAATTAATTTAGATTAATCTTTGATTAGTTTCCTTGCGAAGATTTTCTTGTGAAGATGAAACATTGTTGGATTGTCTCGATATTTATACTTCAAAGAGGTGTTCCTTTTAGATTTTGTCTCGAGTTCCTTGAAAATTGTTCAGTGACAAGTCGCAGAAAATAATGTGTGTAAGGTTGGTACTTCCTTACTAAGTAAGTAAATCCGCCTTGTCTGGATTTATCCACTTCTGCACTCAACGACAGAAGCAAGTTTGTGCTTTTCTAGAATACGTATGTATTTTCAACGAAAATCTCAGCTCTCGGTTCTATACGCTTTCATTGCATCCAAAGATTTCATTTACTTTATGATATTAGAGAGATATATAAAATCTGAAATCTCGGAAGCTAGGTAATCTTAAAAACCAATGTGATTTTAGGCAACTTTTAGAGATGTAAAATGTTAAATTTTAATATTCCGATCCTTTTCTAAATCAAAAAAACTATTGTAAACTAAACTGACACTACCATGTAGTTTATTTTAATGATGCACATATGAAGAAAAGCTAATTTTCACAGCATTGTGGTTTTAAAAGGGAAATTAACAATTAATAGAACACTATTAACAAGAAAATAAAAAATTGTGCAGTGAGAGAAAGGATATTAAAGTACATCATTATTTAAAAATTTTTAATTGTCGAGTCTGAATTTTTGTTGTTTTAATCATTTCAGATTTCAGATAAAACTTTCCTTTTCTCTCTACGCACTCAAGAGAAAAAGTGTGTAATAAATTAGAAATATAGGAAGTTTTTATATTTTGTCATTTGATGAATGCATGAGGGGATGTGGACAGAGTGAGCAGGTCTGCATGATTCGCCTGAACATCGTAACTTCTGCGAGTTGTATAACTCGATTGACGTCATTAATTAGTGCATCCGCATGATACGACTAGAAATTTGTGAGAATTCACTGTGAAAATTATTCCCTTTTGAATGTTACATAAACCTCAAATCTTGCTCAAAAAATGTAATATTTCATTCAATTGTCACTGTTAGCTCTTTACGTTTTCTCATATAATCTTATTCGATCTCAACAATTTCCTTGATATATTTTAATTATTTGATATTCTGTTATATTCATCATAATTTGCATGTTATGCATAATTTATAAATTTATACAAATTCTATGAATCGCAAATACAATATTTGAAAATGTATAAATTCTTGAAACTTTTATAATTATTTACACACTTCCATCACACTTTTTTTTAAAAAATATGGACTTTCATACAAATATTGAGAGCAGAATGTATAATATTTTTTAATTCAGAATAAAGGTAATTTTAATGTTTTGCATGATTAGTTTGCTTCTACATAGATATTTTATATTACATTAATTATAATTATTAACTATAATCCATGTTTTAGTGTTAATTTTTAAGATTTTCAACGGGAAAAATAGTCAAAATTATGGTTTTTTAGTTTTATGAAGTTTGTTTTCAATTTAATTATTATAAAGAAGTATGCTCGTTATTTTGGGTCTTGCTTTTAATCATAAGTCAAATTACCATAACTTTATATTACGAAAATTGATTTAAAAATATTCGAATGTAACAATAAATATTAATTTTTATATTATTTACAAAACGTCTTTCAGCATGTTCTGCAGAATATTATATCCAAAATAGTTAAAATCAGAATTACATACATAATGTTGTTTTGTTGCCTGACTTACAAATTGAATGGGCCATTAATCTGACAAGAATTCAGTTCGAATCGTGTAAATGCTTGATAGATTTGCAAGATTGTTGCTTCTAGTAAATTAAAACCAGAATTGCAAATTTATGTAAAGAAAATATTTTTTATTTTTAGTGCCACCTCAATGGAAGACTGAACCTATCGACCAAGATGCAATTGTAGGTCATAGCGTCTCAATTGCTTGCCAAGCTGAGGGATTTCCGATTCCATCTGTAACTTGGAAGCAATCTAACAGTAAGTTATAGATTTTTAAGTACCTAATGTATCTAACTTTCACTTGAAAGTGAAGATGAATTTGATGAAATTTTCAAGAAAGCTGCAGTTTTATTATTATTATATAGGGCACCAAACATTGATAATAGATTGATTTCAAATGACGCTTTCTCGCTTCGCTAAAAGCAGTTGCATAATATTTTATTTTCGCAGTAGTCACTCAAATGCATTGAAATATTCATAGCTGTAATATAGGTAAATTGTACAATTTGAATTTTAATTTCAAATTCAACTTTCAAGACTAACAGAAATATTGAATTCTGACATTATTCCATAAAATATTTTGATAAAACATTTTTCACACTCTGATGAGTCCGCTATAAAAAAAACTCGTGTTTTTTCAGTGGTGAGGATCGTTAAATGAAATTTCGCGGTAGCAGCAAATTTTTTTTATGCATCCTCAGATGTCATTATTATACGAGCCAATTATTTTCTATCGAGCTTTACCCCAGTGAACCAAAAATCCTGCTTGGTATGCATTCTCCACGAGATCGATTACACTTTAGCTTCCTCAAAACAGCATGAATAGAGTACCATGGGCACAAGATCATTTTTGAACATAATAGTATCTGACAGATTCACAAGAACGATGTTCACCGCTACATACAATACATTTTCTCTTGGAATGAATCGTCTGTCGGAGAATCAGGCCAACCAAAAAAGAAGAATCTGCGTCTACTATACTTCACCAAAGACGTTTCGAAAGGACTGAAAGCTGGAAATATTTCCTTCACTGTGCCCCGTCGAACGTGCTCGCGTTTAAATCGAAAAAGAAGGTTTTCTCAAATGGTTTTTATCCGTAATGGTTAAGCGATAAGTGGCGAAGTTTATCATGCGTGAAACCCAGACTTGCTTCAAGAGCTAAATCAAACTTTTCGCCCCTTTTTTAATAATCTATTAAAACATGATAAACCTATACAAAGAAAATCTGTGCAGAAATTGCAGTTCTAATATGGTCTTGATCTGGAAATACCTCACGAAGGGAAACTAGTGAATACTCCATCAAGATAAAAAAACTATTCGGGATTCAGTTTTTACAATATTTGATTACTCAAATAAAACCTTCTAGGGAAACTATTGTTTTAAATAGAAATTTGTGTTTGTATAATCTCCGCTTATCCAGATCTTCCTAAATATTTTTATTTATTCAAAAAGACTTTTACATAGATTGAAAATTTTTTCCTTGGTACTAGACTAAGACACCTCGCGACAATGAGCACCAAAGCTCGTCAGGGGAGAGCAACAAAGAAAGTAATCTACTCTCTGCTGTAGATGAGAATGTCGATCAGTAAAATTTTTGACAGAGATCGACTGAATTTTCCCTACCTAGATTATGATTCAATGAAAGCCGTATTATGAAGAAAATGCCTGTTTCATATAAAGACCATTATATGCTCTAAGATCAATCAAAAGTTTCAAAGAAAAAAGAAACTGGATATTATATACGTGAATCAAAAAATCCCGAAGCGAAATCTTGAACGAAAAACAATTTTCGCTTAAATCCGCATAAAAAGTTTCCTATTTCTTGCAAAGGCTACCTTTTCATTTTAAGCAACATTACTTGACATATATGTACATAAAATATGATTTTATTTTTATAGGAGTTTTTCTTATTATAAACTTAGGAAAATAAAAAAGTAAAGTGTATACGTTATAGGAGTTTAGAAACTTTTACAGCTTTTTTTCTTTTATGCACCACAGAATTTTCTTTTATACGATCGTATTTATATGCAATTTTCTTGTAATATTCAGGTGAGAGTCCAGGTGACTACAGGGAGCTTGGTTATGGGGGAACCGAAGGAGCTGGAGTTGCTGCGAATGGCTCGTTGGTGATCCCGAGGGTATCTCGAGAGCACAGTGGCTCTTACCTATGCAAGGCAAGCAACGGTATCGGTCCTGGTCTCAGCAAACTCATTCGGCTAACAGTTCATGGTAAAATATTTACGCAAATCCTCCTCCACATGTCCTGTAGCTACCCTATTTGCAAATAAGGGATAAAAGTGTCGGCTCTCAAGTATCCATATGATATTATGGTATAAAGAGCGAGAACGTTGAGTGCGTTGGGACACCGACGTTGTTACAGCAAAATTGAAAATCTATCTTTATATCGCCAGGCAGGGAGGAAGCTACGCTCGAATCATACGTTCTCCAATAGAAAAATCTTGAGATACTATAAAGAATATATTGACCGCTCAAGTGCTAAGCATATATTGAAATTATGAATTTAGTCCATTTCAGAAATTCAAAATTTGTTTCAATAAAAATCCAATTCTTATGTAGATTAAACTTTTCATTTAAAGACAGACTTTTAATTTTTAAGGTTTTCATCAAATTTCTGCAAACTTTCGACTTTAAGGGTAACGAGAAAAAAATTGCAGTTTAGAATAGTTTCAGTTTCATTTAAATTTGTAATTTAAAAAATACTTTTACAGTAAAATAAATTAATAATTGTCGGCCGGCCTTTAGCGCTGAACTGCCAAAGTTAATACGACTCAATTAACGAGCGTGTCGTACGAAAGAAAAAGATCTAAGCTTCGAGCGACCCTCGACAGTCGGGGTATTAAAGCTGAAACTTTCGAGAGAGCTGATTTATGTCGATACTTTTTCATCCTCTCGAGACCTACCGCATTACTGAGTATACTAGTGTATCGAGTGTGAGATTGTGTGAAACTTAATCTTTTAAAACAGCAGGACCTTCGGTGACCGTTAGAAACAAAGAGGAATCTGTGAGAAGAGGAGAAAGGGTAACTTTGCGCTGTGAAGCAGAAGGGGATGCACCTCTTGATCTCAGCTGGCGAACTCGTGGCAGTACTATTGGATCTACTTACGATGATAGGTTCGTATAATCGATTGACACCACTTCGACATGCAGTTCAATCAACTTTTTAGAATTCAATGAGCTCTGTACCAGATAGCAAAATTATCCCATGAAATCTCAGGACAATATCGTATAAAACACTATAAAATAATATGTATAATAGCAGATATTAAAGATATACAAATTTACAGAGATGCAACAAAGATAATATCTAATAAAAATCCTTAACTTGTGAGGGGTAAGAAAATGATAGGACTCAACGCCTAAATGAGTAATGTACTGTATATATATGGCGAGCGACACATTATTATATCATTCGATTCTTTTTCCTGCTCGCTTATATATATTTTCATAAAGTTGAATAATTTCTCTATGCCTTGGTTGATCGTAACTTCGCGGTAATAAAATCGATGAAAGTAACTGTTTGCATTATTGATTAATAGATACATAAAAATTAAGAGAAAGTCCAGCTTTAAAATTCAAGATTACGATGTATACAGCCCCACGTATTGAGCAAGTATAAACTATTTTATACTACTTTTTATATTTATATTAAATTTTATATTATTATTTTTATATTACCATCTCATAAAAATAGCAATTTTACGTCCTGTACGGAAAAGTATTTTCACCTTTATTTCCTTGTTTGCTCGTCGCTTCCTACAGAGTTGCTTCAAGGAATGTAAGTATCCATTTCATCGAATAGAAACCCATCTTCCGAATATTCGCAGAGTCCATCAAATCCATAATGCGCGAATAAACACTTTAACACTTTAAATTTGTCTTTCGTTCCATAAATAGATTCCTCTCAATCATTGGATTTAAGACAATTTATTTTAAAAATATAACTATACATCTTTATTTCAAGAAGAAAATATATTACTCTTTACATAAATTAAAGCTAGAAGAAGGACAGTGAAGATAAATTAGTGTTCAAGTAGTGGAGGTCAACCTTTAGTCAACCTAATACAATGGCAGGAAGCCAGTGGTACAGTTCAATATTTAGTCAGGCCAATATTCTGAAAGGATTTATTTTATGAATTATTTTGTATGCTTTTAAAATCTTTTAATTTGAAATTGTCTAGACTTCTTTGAATATTTTTAGCAGAAGTTACTAATTTTATTAAAAATTCTGTTTATTTCTTGTTTTATATGTAAATTAATCTGTTTAATTTTTTCAGATATGCAGTGGAGAATTCACCCGCACCTCGTGGTCAAGTATCGGAATTGCACATCAGTCAAGCTGGTCACGCTGATCGAGGAGAATACGTATGTGTGGCCAGGAATGCTTACGGACACGATAGGGTGACTGTTCACCTACTTGTTCAGGAGCCACCAAATTTTCCTCGAAATTTACATGTGGCTGAACTGGGAAGTCGAGCGATAACCTTGGCTTGGTCTCCACCTTCGAGTGCAGCTGATACTCTTCATCCTGATTCTCCCATCGCAAAATATATCGTTCAATATAAAGAAGCTCAAGGTACGTAAATTTCCACTTTTTACATTAAATTTTCATAGTAAGAGGAAGTAGACGAAAAAAAGTGATATTTTATTACTTATAAATTATCCCCCTCCCCTTTTATATAGATCATAACCAACGCATTGCAACATTTTCATTTTAAAAATTCGCTTTGCTATTTACTTTCGTTAAAGCTTAAATTAGATTCGAGTACCTTTAACTCATAAACTACTCGTACTTTTCATTTTGAAAGCACGAATCATATTCAGCATATAAATTTCAATCAATATTCCTGGAAATTATTTTTTAAAACATTGCCTCTCACTTTTTCAGTCAAAGGCAGGGACACCAGAGTTGTTATTAATATAATTTTCAATTCGTTTTTGATGCCTCATTCCGATTTATGATTACTAAAAATGATTCTCATCGATTGAACTATTTATTATAAAGAAAGAGAAACAGTGCTGCCGAGCACTATTATTTTAAATGTAAAAAAGCCAGGAAAAACAGGTAAATCCTGAAATCCATTTAAAATACAGTTATTGCTAATTACTGGGAAAATATATGTTTCCAGTAAAGTCTTTCTCTCTGCTTCATCAATTCAAGCAGAAAAATTCAATTTCAAACATATAATACGAATTTTTCGTTCCTTGCCTCAATATCTCCTACCTAATATTACTTTTTTCTGAAAAGAACCATCCGTGCCTTTCAATTTATTATGTTTTTTATAAAAGAGAATATAGTTTTTTTTAATCTTTCTGTGTAGTAATTTTTAACATGTCTAATAATTATTTCGATCAATAGACTTTTATTTAAATTTACTGAGACTTCGATGACGTACATCGAAGCATTCAGAAAGCATCTATAATTCTATATACGTTGGATAGATATATGAAATGGATACAAGCACATTCTATATACGAAACTAAATGTATCAAAGGAAATACGTAATATATTTTACTCATATATTTATTTATTTACTCATATTATTATTACACTATATTAACTCTGGTAGAAAACATTGCTTTTTAAAAAAAGTTATGAATGTATAAATGAAGGGAATGTGAGCGAATGCAAACATAACTCTGGGGTTTTGTAACTATAACTAAATTTTGAAGGAGCTATGTATCTAGGTCATCTACGTGAGGGTATTTAATTCGAGTACATATGCCTCTGTTGTATAAATTATCAAAAATAATTAAAGTTTCAAGATTTATGGTTCTAAGCGTTTTTTGTATTTACTGAAAGATGTGTGGCATGAACACAACACGCAGAAGCAGGTTGAAGGAGACAAAACGGTCGCTCTGGTATCCCCGCTTAAACCCGCAACGACCTACCACTTTCGAGTCTTTGCGGAAAATCATCTCGGAACATCAGCCCCAAGTGACATCCTTCATGTCAGTATCAATCGATCAATCATTCACGAATCATCATTTTATAATTGAATTTACTGACTCTCTTATCGATATTATAAAATTTAGGCTCAAACTGATGGTGAGATTCCTGGTGGTCCACCCAAACAGGTAACTGTTGAACCACTTGGTCCTCAACAACTGAAACTCGCCTGGCAACCACCAGATCGTTCACTCTGGAACGGCGAATTACTTGGATATGCAATTATCTACACAAATTTAGGGTAAGTTTTCTATTTTTCACACTGAGAAAAATGTCTGGTACGGACAACAAAACTGTTGGTTGCTATAGAAACAACAAAAATTGTTTGGTTGTGCCAACCAAATCTTGGTCCTTTCAACAAAACTTTTGTTGAAGCAACCAAAGTTGCTTTCAAAATTTCAAAAGAGGCTATATAAGAATTGAAAAAAAATATATTCTATTTAAACTTGCTAGTAATAGTAACTACGAAATACGCCAGAGAATTTCCATGGATCTATTTTTAAATTACAAAACAGATAGAAAATAATCCAAATTAAAATTTTGTATGATTATATAAAATGTTTCAGATGAGTAATTGATATCAATCTACAAGTATCAACTAATAATTAGCTAAAGGGGAACACGTTTATTTTCCAGGAGTAATGAGCAATCGGCGAATGTGACTCGGGTTGGAATCACGGGTAATGGAGGAGACGGTTCCTACGATTATCGGCTAACGGGTCTGCAAAAATACACGCAATATAGCATAGTGGTGAAGGCGTTCAATAGCAAGGGCGACGGGCCAGGATCAGATCCAATGATAGCGCAAACTCTGGAGGATGGTTCGTACAATTTCTTCCTGTAATAGAGAAACGTTTTCCTCTCTCGTTCCAAATCTACTTTTAAATTCTATCACCCCATTTCATTGTGTTCCATTCGATCTCATGTGACGTTTTTACATTAAACGGAATTACCTTACCACACCAAACACAACATCGCAACATCCTTATTCAATCTTAAATTGTGGTTTAAAACATTGCTCACTCTGAAAATTGAAACTTTTCTAATTCTTCAAAAAGATATATTAATTTGCAACTCATACTACTTCTATTGCTAATAGTTTGTAGATTATGACTTCATTAATCAACTTTGCCAGGTAAGCGAAGTAAACATAATTCGTATGTAATACGTAATTTAAAACGCACCCGACTAGGAAATTTGCTTAAGCCACAGTCATTCGGGCGAATTAAAAGTTCTCTTCGAATATAAAGTGAATGAAAGCGTCGAATATGGTCTCTAGTTCAAATAAAATTTCCCTCTAATTGAATTACATTTAGTAGCTCGTGCTCGCTTCTCTGCGCTTTAATAATGAATCCGTTTCTTAAAAATGTTTTCATCAATCAAAAAAAAAAACGGTACACTTTTAAAATATTATAGATCTATACCGAAAATGGTTTGATATTCCTATTAACCACAGCAAAAAGTTAAAGATTTTTAGAATCCTAAAACCACAAACCAGTTTGAAGAAGCTTTCGTAATGTATTAATCATTTTAGGATTTACTTAACAAGATATCCTGAACTTGCAGGAAATCTCGAAGTTATCTGTAAATAATAAATGTTTCTCTTTCACATTGCAAACTCTTCCCGAAGCAAGTGCTTCATAATATACTTAAATTCCTAAGTTTGCTTCCCTAGTATTAAACCTTAATAATTTCCTTAAGTAGAAGATTAATAATTCAAAGAAAATCTTCTTTTCATCTCTTCATTTCTTCAAACCATTCTAAAGTTAGCCTTCAAAGCTATCATATGTATATCAGCGTAGTATAGCATACCTAGCTCGCAGCTTCTCCTCTTGATCTAGAGTCGAGTTAAAGTACTTGAAAAAAGAGTACATATATAAGGCTTGAGACCTGTTCACTTGTCTTATATAAAGTCGTTTTCACAAATGTTGAAATTCTCCTTAAACTTGAAACTTGGATCTTGAATCTTGAATGTTGAATCTTGGAATTCTGGAAGTTTCGAGGACTTAGAGTATTCTACAAAGTTTAGGTGAAAAGTGAAACATTTTGCGAGGTGTATATGACTTTCGAGATAGACCTACATGAATCAGTGTATGCTGAGAGCTTAGTCTTTAGTGCACTTAGGCAGGTTTACAAGGTAAAAGGTGCTTAACTTACACGATGTACATAGTTCCAAGCTCCCCGCCGCAGAACGTGGTCTGTGCAGCGTTGAACGGACAGAACATCCAGGTCACTTGGAAACCACCACCCTCTGATAAAGTTCACGGGGTCGTTCAGGGATACAAGCTGGTGTACGAAGCGGCGAATGGAGCGACGGAATCAGAGTTGGAGGGATCACCGGAAACGAGAATCACTCATGCCTTGAGTGCGGTCCTTCACGGCCTTAATCCGTATACCAACTACACGGTCCAAGTTTTGGCATATACCCGAGCTGGTGATGGAGTTAGCAGCACCTCAGTCTCTTGTACCACCGAAGAAACTGGTGAGTTCCAAATTATATTATACATATATATATATATATATATGTGTGTGTAATTGTGTATATACATTGTGTGTGTATTTATAAAGGGAAGTGGGTGCATATATGAATTAATATAACTTTCGAAGCTTTGACCTTAACTAATTCTTGTTCTTGCATGAAGGAAGGCAAGACCACTCAAACAAGAAGTAGTATTTTGCTAAACATTAAATTATACACAAAGCAATTCAGGCCGTTCATGGTATAGGACAGTTTCCAGAAATAACTTAAAAAAATTTCACATACCTTTTCTTATACACACTAGCAAATATATATGATCCGCATGCTTTTCACGCGATTAATATCTTATTTTATTTTGCTAAAAAGAGTAAGAGGATTCTAGACAATTTCAAATCAAAGGATTTTAAGGATTTCAGAAGTATGCAAAATACAATGCGAAAAATATAATATTCCATGCGATTCCATTTGATTGAGCTTTAAAGCAAACAAGTTTTTATCTCTAATGGATCTCTATACAATGGAGAAGCTCTTAACTTCAACTATGATTTCTTTAAAGAAGTAAATTGGTTTCTGATAATAATATAAGGAACTAAATTATCTATATTTTGAAGAAGGTAGTTGCATGCGCTGGCTTATACACTTGTGGCAGTTATATTGCTACTTTTCTCATCTCTTCTCCATGTATCTCTTTGCAAAGCTTTCTTTTCCTTCAATTTGCATTCATGAATGCACACAAAAAAGTCATAATGAACTAAATTGCTTTTAGTATTTATTTAACAACATTTTATAGAATTACAATTTTTTTTAATGTATTTACGTAACCCAAAATGTGATGAGTATGCAGGTTGGAGAATTTAATTTGTATAACTTGTAACATATACTCGTAAATGAATATATTGGGAACATGAGTGTGCATAAATGAATATACTTATTTTGTAATTAAAATTGACATGCATTTCAGTTTTATGTTATTATTCTCACGTTCATGTTTCTCTATACTCTTGAAAGTTAACTCTATTCTCACAAATTCTCTCTCTATTCTTCTTTACATGTTTTTTTTTTTGACAGCAAATAATAAATATATGCTTCTAGTAAAAATAAATATTAATTTCAGATGCCTTGAAAGTAATATTAGTTTTAAGCACTATTAAGCTATTACGAGTCAATGGACTTTACTATTGTTTTTCCCTCAGTTCCGGGCGCGCCAGAAAAGGTGAAAGCCGTGGCTAGTGCAGAAGATGCAGTAGTGATATCTTGGCTTCCTCCTCGACGGCCGAATGGAGTTCTCGCAAAATATACCGTTTTCATTCGAGTGCTGGATCAGGGCCAAGAAGTAAAGATCATTAAAGACTCTCTACCGGCGCAGAACTTGCACTATGATGCGGTGGGGCTCAAGCTACGTGAATCCTACGAAGCATGGGTTACTGCCTCCACCAAAGTAGGACAAGGACCTACAACTCCGGTCATCAAATTTAAAGCGAGTACCACAAGTTAGTATCTCATTCTGTTCTTACTGTTTACTATATTTAGAAGTAATACATCGAGAGGTTTACAACTCAACCTATCGACTGTACACCTACTTCTAACTTGAAGATATTTCAGGATATTGCAATTGCTTCAGATTTTACTTCAAACGTCTTCAAGTGAATTCAGATATTTCAGGAGATTTCAGATATTTCTTGAGAGTTCAGTAGATTGCTATGCAAGTTTATACTTGATTTAATGAGTCGTCAACCTCTCGTGATATACATATTTTTAGTTGTATTTTCATTTTAACTGATAGCTTTTTAGCTTAGCGTATTCTGAACTAATTTAAGCAGTTTATTTCAATTTATTATTAAATTTGTAATTGAAATCATAGAAGGATTTATGAATTAGTTTCAGCTGCAATTATCTCCTTTGGAGTTCTTGTCATAGTACCATGGAGGGTGGACGTGAACTTAGCATGTCTTACTGTTGGCAATCCTAGGCCTATTGTTGAATGGCGTCTAGGGGACTTGAAATTGCAGAAGCAGCAACAAAGGTATATTATACACCTTTATTATTATTTTTCTGTTATTTTCAAATATTCTCAAACCATAATTTTTATTTCTCTTTTTTTCATGTTTCAATTTAAAAGAAAGTTTAAAAGGAAGGAAGAAACATATATTAATGTGGCTATTTAGTAATATGAATAATTCTCAATAATGAATTATAATATAATAATCATCGCATTCTAACGATAAGTAAATTATTGCAGGCTCGATGTTGGCCCAGATAATACTTTAATATTGCGAAACGTTCAAAGGACTCAAGAGGGAAACTATTCTTGCCATGCGAGGAATTCGCTTGGGTCTGACGAGATAATTTACAGTTTGCACATTCAAGGTATATTACGCAAAAAATTTCATTATAGTACAATTTCGTATTTCATAATAACTTAATGTCGAATTTTAACTTAATTGGATAAAAATTTTGAGCATGAATATAATTTAGTATCAACAATCGAGTTATTAATGCAGTTTCAATATTAAACTTGTTATTTACAATACATATATTGGTTTGGTACAAGTATTAATAATTTCGAATACCAATATGTTAAATTTAATGGAATATGTATAATTATAAATTTGTAATATGGAAATCGAGATCTATTTACGTAAATTTACACAATATTCTATTAAGATTAATTTGAACTTAGTGAAGGTTTAAATACATGATACATATTATAATGTTTGACGTTTCTTTATACTTTTAGTCCATCTAAATCTATGTAGATTTATATTTATATATTAGATTCTTCAATTGCTTAAATAATTAGATAACAGTCTTAGTGATAAACTTTCTTTCACTCAAAAAAAGTTCTTCAATTCGAAATGTTTCCTTGGAACTTGGAAAGCAAGACATCGAGTGGGTAATGTCCTGGAGCATTGAGATGTATCTTGGCTCTTTTAAAGTTCCAATACCTTTCCGAAGAAAAATGAAAGAATGCGCACGCGAGTCACATTGCATAATCTCTCTGTGTGCTTCACAAACTCGACAAAATCCTGTTCGATGCGACCCTGTTTTGTCGTTCAACTCGCAAGTTCTAATTGGTAAACTTTTCGCATAGTTCCACCAACGCCACCCACTCTTCTGGCAACGGGCACGACGAACGATGCAGTTCAACTTCAATGGAAACAGGGAGATAACGGGGGATCGCCCATTAAAGGATTTCTATTGGCTTATCGAAAGGAGTTTGCAGAATGGGAGGAGGTCATGCTGGATCGTAGGGCAAATACTCACCTTCTGGAAGGCCTACAATGTGGTACCAAGTATCAATTCACCTTGGCAGCCTTCAATCGAATTGGCAGTGGCAGTGCAAGTGAAATTGAAAATGCAAGGACGAAAGGAACAAAACCTATTCCACCATCAAAACAACATCTTGTGCGGGCAAATTTGACTTCCGTCACTCTGGAGTTGGCCTCCTGGCAAGATGGTGGATGTTTGCTGCTCTACTTCGTTGTCGAATATAGGAGGTTCCCCGGTGATTGGCTCTTAGGTACAGATAAGCTGATAAGGGAATCCTTTGAATCCTTTTGTTGTTGCACGTGTATTGATGGCGATCCTTTCCAATTTCTATGAATGGTATGTTATTTTCTTATTTTATGTACAATTTTATCTAGACTTCTTATTTACAGTTTTCATTATTTTTTCAATTACATTAATTTTCTGTTGAAAAAAAACTTCAATTATGGTACTGTATTTAAGAGGGAAATATTTGAAGGGTAAAATGCATGAGAAATAAAAATTCATTTTTTTAATACAATTATTGGGAAAAGAAGCAAGATATTATTATTATTATTATTATTATTATTATTATTATTATTATTATTATTATTTTAAAGCATCCAATTATATAGAATAGCCTTTTAGTCTGGAAAATCGTCAAGACTTGAAAGTTCTCAACATCCTGGCAACAACCCTCATGTCATGAAATTTTATTATCGAAAATTCGAAAATGATCATTAATTTCAGTTTCAAACAATGTACCACCTCAGACGAGGTTTCCAATAGTAAATTTGGAAAGTGGGACAAATTACGAGTTGAGGATTACCGCTTACAATAATGCAGGGTCCACACAGTCTGAATACTTATTCAGTACTTTAATGCCTAATGGGAACACAAGAATGCAGGAAGGTCCAGCACTGGAAGCTGGAGATACGCCCTTATATCTTGATGCTCAAGTTTTGGCTCCCAGCGTGATATCCTTGCTCGCCGTTATCCTGGCCATAGCTGGTGTATGCTTTTGCTTGAGAACACGTAAGTTCACCAAACATAGCATACTATAATATACTGTTTTTAATTAAACTTTCTTTCTTACCATAATTTCTTATTCTTTAATAACTTTTCAAAAGTAGGAAACTTTTCCAGAAATGAAAATAGTTTAAATAGCTAAAAGGCTTTTAATTCATAATTTAAATTAGATATCATAGAACTAGCAGTTTCTAAGTTTTCTAGGATTTGAAATAATGAAAATAGTATATAAATATTTCAGATATATTTTGAATGTTTAGAAAAGAAATAGAAAGTCTCTTAGTAAAATGGAGAATATATTAAATGGCAATTATTTGTAAAAATGTATAAAACAGAGTTCACTTCCGACCAGCAGGTGTTATTCGTTAATTAAAAGTCGAGGAAGGAAATAACGAGTACGATGGCGGGTACGATAAGTGTGGGCGGAAGAAAATTCGAGAATCCATTCTTGTGTATAACTATTCGCAGCACTTGTCGCCCCATGGAGTATCTAAATGTCGAGGAAGCGTATTCCAATTATACCAGAGAAAAGTACTCTGAACCTATCGGTATTCAAGAGCTCGTGCTGTCTAACGCAGACAATCCGTGAATATTAATTCAACTTGTGATTTAGCCGAGCACATTAATGAGGCAGGGATTTTCCCTTCATGAAATTTTCTCCTCATATTATACATATATTCCTCATAATCAGAAACTTGAAGAATTAAAATTGCCTTAGTAGTTACATAAGTATAATACTTTGACAGAAAAATAAAAAAGGATGATTAGGAATAATATAATTATGAATATATTAGGTGATATTGGTTGTTTTAAGAGAGGGGCTAATCTCCGATATTTAGAAACTGCCATTAATTATTTCATTTCATAATTAGTAACAATCTAAAAATTAAATATTTAATTAAAATTGAAAAGACAGCCCTTAACGGAAATTTTCTTATAGATCCTGTGAGATCTGGGATATCAAACGACCCAAACGCTCAGAACCAAGCAGCCCTGGAAAATAAGCATAATATGGAACAAAGGGAACAATATTACGCAACTGTGAGAAAACCAGGTCAACAGTCACCCTGTCGAGAGAGTGCTCTGGAACGCATTCCCGAATATTCAGAAGACATTTATCCATACGCCACCTTCCATCTCCCCGAACAAGAAAATCTCTCTGCCAACCCAATAAGACAGGCCTATTTCTACGAGAGGAGTGAAACTATGCTTCAGGGAGCTCAGGTATGAGTAAGAATAGTAAAACTAAATAATAAATAAAAAAATACTAAGAAATATGTATGACTAATACCATCAATGTGGTAATTTGTTTAGTGTGACGTGGACCAATATACAAAGGTTCGAGGAAGAGCCCGTCGCAAATCCAAGTCTTTCAAATCCGAATCAGAGGAATATGACACCTTGGGTTCTGACAGTGATACAGAAGTTGGTACTAGTAGTCGTACTGAATCTTCGAATCATCTGGAGGATTCGGGGCCAGCTTCGATTATGGCCCGTTCACCGGGTCCTAATTCTGGACCGAGGAGTCGAGATCAGCGATTAGCCCTTGTTTCCAGGCCGGTTCATCATAGTAAGTTAGTATTCGGTTTTCTGTGTCAAATTAGTCAAAACTGGCATTCCACTAATTTCAATGTCGTTTCAACGTCGCTTTCCAGATGTGCTGTACCACACGCACGAATCAAGTACATCAACAGAGCCGTCACCAATTTCTGAGAGGAAGACTTTTCCTAGGCTAGAAAAGCAAAGGTAGACGAAAGTCTTCTTACATTTTATTTAATTGAAATCTCGAGAATAATTATAATAATAGATCAGAATCTATTAAGGTATCGAGGTGGACCTCTGGATCTTTCGTTGGAACCAGTTCGTCCACTTGTGAAGCTTTCGGAGACAGGTATGCATCCCTACTCGACAAATGCTTCACCAAGTCATCCGAATAATCACGGAAAGCTATCAACCTACGATCGACCGAAGGACATTAGAAAATCAGTCGAGTCGTTATGTCTTCTCGAGGAAGGAAATCCACATCGAAAATTTCAAATGAATGTAAGGCATCGACAAAGAGAAAAAGGCGTTGATTGGGGCAACGAATTGTCTACCTTGGAATTGAAACCTCCCACTGGTTTCACCGATGCCCATGAAACCAGCGAAGCCGAATGTGACATCGACATGAAACTTCGACTCCAAAGGAAAAAGGGAGGGCAAAACTGCCAACTTTCAAAATCACCTCAGGACTTCACTATTACAGTCTGAGACTATAGCAAATATCAAAAAAGAGATTTGTAAAAATGTAATTGTAAAGCTGATTCCCTGTTAAAAAGATCGAGACTTTGATGTAAAGAATGACTGTCTAAAAGACATTTATAATATTATCGCTCCATGTACAATAAAGAATGTATTTTTCTAAACCCATTGTTATTTTTTTTCAATTTAGTAATCCCTTTCTTCAGAAGAAAATGAACTAAAGATCTGAATATAAAATCTGCAAGTCAAAGAATCTGTAAATTCATTCTAAAATATCTTCTCATCATAAAATAAAAAAAATTAATGACTTCGACTACATCGTTAAAAATTGTGTTTGATTTTATTTCATTATACACGAAGAAAAGTATTTTCACTTGTCATCCAAATGTTTAAAATTAACGAACGGAACAATCACAGCTCTCATCAAAAATACAAATCATCATTTTTTTTCTTGAATATTTTGTTTTTTCGAACAATAAATTTTTAAGTTATACTTCTAACCAAATTGGATGAATATCTATAATTAAGAATACTATCGGTATTTCGGATAAAAAGGGAGCAAGAATGTTTTTAGCGAAAATACGAATTTCCAATGATCTCGGGGGTAAAAATGAGGCCGAAGGTAGAGAGTGTCACTCTTCGTGAGTACGTACATTTAGTTTTGGATCTTCATCGCGAAATCGCCACTTTGTTCACCTCATTATTTATAGTAAATCTAATATACCGACTGCTTTTTTAATAAATCGATCGTCAACTTCGTGCAACGAAACGTAAAAGAACATTCATGTGCTTTATCTCGCAAACGGTATACTGACTAGAATCTAAAGTGCCTGCCTTTTTTGCTTTCATAATTCGAGATACTACAAGTTACTGCGCAGTGCATTTTCTACATTCATCAAACTTCATACATTTACAATTTTCGTAATAATTAAAAATTTTGCCTCAGGAGAGATTCTCGCCCCAGGAGAGATTCTCGCGTCAGTCGAAAAGAGAAAAAACTTTACAAAACCAAAGCATGATTTCTCTCTTTATACCGCTTTTATTTATTTATTTAAATTATTTATTATTTTAATAATCCTATTATTTTAAGTTATCTTTCTCCCCTGATTTGAAACAAAATAAATAAATATTGATTTCGTGAAAGAAGAATTGCCAATTACTATATTTCGCATTTATTCAATTTCTAACATCGTCATTGGGCACCAGGGAAAAGGTTTTGTGCCGAAAGTCAAAATGCTTTTGATTTTCACATAAAAAATTAAAATTAGAAATTAGACAATTTCTAAAAAAAAAATACTAATACACATCCTTTTTACTTTCTACTACGTTCTTCAAAGTATTAAACTTCATACATATATTACATTATTACATATATAAGATTCTCTGTACATCTGAAATTTAATACTACAATTCCTGCAGATTTTTTAGCCCCCTAAAAATTAAGAAAATGTACCAAAATATCACTTGACAAATTCTTTTAAACGAAACTACTCATGAAATAATAATTTGAGAGATTTATTCATACTAGATAAAAGTAAAGGAAATGTCTCTTCTGGAAAATGTAATATTAATTATTCGTTTATGAGTAAGTTCATGTGAAAGAACATGATCAAGTGAAATAATGGTACATGTCCTTAAGATTGTAATAAGAATATAAAAATTCATAAATGAATGATCAACTTTAAAAAATGATCTTTCTGAAAAATCCTTTTCCTTGGTAGCTATATATATATATATATATAATCTAGATAGAGATATAACTTATTCCGAATTTACATAGCTATGGACATATGTGATTATTACACGTATATGTATAAATCGTTAGTCGCTCTCTTCTTAATGTTATCATTAATAATTATGCGGGTTGTAACAATATTACACAGAGGTATATATTACAGACATCGGATGCAAATGGGACTGATTGACTCACCGGATTGCACAGAATTGCTATTTGTTTTTTAGTATCTTCATTTTACAAATCTTGATTGTTTCACATAATTGTAATAAATTTTCGTTTGATCGCTGCAATTCTTGGGAAGCAAACTGACGACGATTGAATGAATTACCCACTTTGAAAATGCTATTCGGTCGATCTCGGACGGCTTTTTTGTGCATAGCTCTCGGAGGAATATTAAATCACCTACGACAGCGATCACTCTTGAAATTCTATTATCTCAGAAATTTACACCGAAACAATTGCTTGAAAACTACAAATTATCGCTAAATCACTTTCGGGAAGATATTTTTTAGGTATTAAAGATAATAAAATTATTGAGGATATATAATCTAAATAATTTACAAAGAATCTCAAGACTGGTTGGAACAGGTACTCCAACTGTAATTTCTTCCTTAGAATTGAATAGTGCAATAATTTTTTATTCGATTCATTATCATATACTAACACGCCTACATGGATTAAGTTAAGAAATTAATTTGAGTAACTGTGTTTCGGTAAATTTCAATTTCTATCACTCAACGCTTTTCATTTCTCGAATTCCCTTATCTCTTAAATCGTCGTTAAACGAAAATTAAAAATTCAGTCTTAAAGAGCACCTAAGCTGGGTACGATCTTGTCAGAGATCCTAGGAAATACTAAATGTCAAAAGAAGTAAGAAATTCTAGCTCTTTTTCACGCTCAGGTGCTTTATTTTTATTGGAGTAATTTGCTGTTTTCGTTGTCTTGTCTTTTCACTCGACACTCGATACTCAACATGGAAAGATCGGCGAATTTTCGAAAATTCTAAATTAAGCGCTAGTCGGACAGTTTATTATACTTTTATATCTTGAGCGGATCAATCTACCATCAGATGATGGCAAAGAAGACAAACGATTACGAATTTGACTGACGAGAGTTTTTAATCTAAATGGATCTTGAATCAGAAGTATTTTTAGTATAAATGTAACCTTAATGCATTCACACACTGTTTTAATAAAAATGCATTATGAATATCACGTATATTGTACAAAAATGCAGATTGTTTAAGTGGTTCCGCAGTGGACAGTCAGCACGCGATTAAATCTCACGCGAAAATTAATCGATCAATCACAAAGAGTATTGCCAGATAAAAAAATACCACTTTGCACTTCACAACATTTTTGAAATCTTGCAATACTCCCCCGTTTATGAGCCAAAGAAGGAAAAATTGGTTCTTGTCTTTGCAGTTGAAGCATTTACGAATTGCAATGGTAAAAATAATTGTAAAAAATTATGAGAATGTAAAAATTTAAAAATTTCAGAGAATCAATAATTTTACTTAATCTCACCGTAAAATGCAGGTGATGACAACTCGAAGTGACAATTACAAAATTAGCTTTTTAGACAATTTTCAATTTCATTGATTACAATCGATATCAGTAGTTGTTATATGTAAATCCGAATAACACTGAATTCTCGTGATGGAGAAAATGTTAAGAAAAGCAATTCCAGCATTGGGACTATTTTCAAAACTTTTTCTTTTATTGCAGAATGATTGACAAAAAAAAGAATTGTAAAAAAAATTCTGCGATACTTGTTTTTGGAATGCATGTGGATATGTCATATTGTTTTTATCAATCGTTTTACTAGAAACTTTTTGCAGTGCTGTAGTAGTTTAAAAAAAAAATTAAAAAAATGGTTAGAGGGAGATTAAACTAGTTTTCCGTTTTTCAACGTGTCTACAAAAAATTTAACAAGAATGTCGCGAAGTATCTATCTGTAATTGTAATTAATGTTTTCACGTCTTTTTATAACTCGCCTCAGTCTATCGAAAGGAATGATCAATGTTGGAAAAAATGCATGAGATTTTTGAGCTACATTTACGTACCTTGAGGTTAAAACACGAGCCTTGATTTCTCGTTGTAAGAAAACGTGCTTTAAAGATTATTTTTGCGCTAGTTAAATCATTTTTAACAAAAAAGGATGTTACTAACTTATCGAGTACTTCAAGGTAACTTAGTAAGTCTAAAGCACTTCTTTTGAGTTTAAAAGATGCCAAACACTGTAAAAATATTTAATAAATAAATAATCAGGATGTGAAGACTTAGACATAAAAGCATTTAATTTAGTCGCCGATCGCGCATTGTTGGTCAGAATTAGATAATGATTGGTACCCGAAAAGAGTAGCGCCTTTGGAAAAACGATTCGATATAATATATTACTCCCCTCCTTCTCCTTATCCTCCTGCTAACCGAATTCGAGATACGCCTAATGCTTATAGTTACGCATTATCGACTAAATTCTTTGGCAACTAGATCTGTCGGATGGTCCGTACGATTATTTACAAACGATTTCTTCTTCTTTTTCTTTCATATTGCAATGAATAAAAATGTTTTCTCTGACTGGACTAGGAAATGATACCACATCACGCTTTAATCTCTCATTTCGCACGTATTTGCGAAATTAGTCGCTGAGTATAAAAGAAAGACAATTCGGTCACAATTGTTTCATTCAACCAAGTTCGACAAGTTCATTCGCCCTATCGAACATTCTATATACAAAAACCCTTCGAAATCTCGAATCATGAGAGTTCTTAAACCGTGATTGATCAATGATAATTCACTAAAAACGGGATCTCTCTCTTCGACGAAATCAGAAGGTGGAGAAAGTCTATAGTTTCACTACTCACTCTTTCTTTTTCCCATTCTGAAAATTGGCAAATTAGGAAACCAGGGAATGACTCTTACAGGCAAACTCTTCGTCTTGAATTTTCAGAGTTAATCTGGGTAGCAAGTAATGAATCTGGGTTCCATCATTGTGGTGCCATCATACAAGTGGCTTCCATGCCCTCAGGCGGTACTCTCATGTTGCCATTGGTGACACATCCGTTGACATCGATAGTGATTGGTGCACCAGGGTGACTCGTGAAATTGGCATTGCAAAGTTGCATTGAAGCACTTTCTGAAAGCATGTGATCGTTTCGAATTAGGCAAGTATCGTTCGTTGGACAGCCGTGCTCGTTCGCATGACTGACGTGGATTGGAATGGAATAATCAGGGATGTATTCTCCGTTTTGGTCCACTGGCACGTACTCCCGAATTACTGGCAATTTCACTGGATAGTCCATTGGCATATGCTGAGCTGGCGCAATTACCGTATTAATTTCATTTGCCTCGTTCATTACAGTCACGTGACCATTCGCCATCGTGTAGAGATCAGGCTCTACTCTCGATTTCGATGATAACATCGACTCAAGGCACTGATACAACAGAACGTAATCCTCCTGTACAGCAATAGAAATACAAGTGATTAGAATAGACATTTTTTAATAATATTTCGTTTACAGAACTAAAATTTCATTAGAAAAAAAAATCTTACCTTAGACCTGAAAATACCAGGCCTCTTCATATATAAAAGCTTTGAAAACATGTAAAGATCAGCGCTCTGTTCAAATTCAATTTGTTTAGTGATAGTCGTGAGTAAAACAAAGAGTCCAGCTTCGATGCCACCGAACCTAAAATAGAAGGTGTAAATTAAATGAAATGTTAAAAATGATGATTTATTTTTCAATCTGACATTTTAAATTTTTTCTCAGTATTTATAGTGAAAGAATAAAATTATTTAAGATTAAAGAGGCATTACCTATCCATAACGACGATGGGTCCATTTTGATAGTCTCTATGAAAATCTTGAATGACGTTAACGAATGCTTTTGGATTGTTATGATGAGGCCAAGGACCTCCTTGATTTAAAGGTCCTTGAACAATTTTGGCACTTAGTTCGTAGTCGTCTTGTAAAGAACGTACGGCTACTTCTCTCAACACTACTCCACTGACTGTTTCCTTAATGCCACACAATCTCACTCGAAAAGTTTCTGATTCTAAGTCCTTTCCCTCGATAGGCCAAAACTCAGGATATTCCTGTGAAACAGTAATTTTATATAAATTACAGGTAATTTAACGGCCCTTTCAAGAGAAATGAGAACCGTAACAAGTTAATGTTCAGCGAAAGGTCTTTTTGATCTGGATGGGTAATATTGCACAAATTTTTTCAACAACAAATTTGCAAATTGTACCTCGTCGCATTGCGTCAACATGACTATAGTCTGCGCATTGTGGTCCCACATCATTTGCCAAAATTCCATTATTGTGTGCTCTAAAGGATGTTGAGTGATGATGAACTCACGATTTCGATGAAAACCTGCCAGATAATTATAGATTAAAAGATTTTTTATTAAAAAATTCAATATTTTTCATATTTTATCATTTTTTATAAAACATACCAGCAAACCACGTTCCATTTATATAATCACTTCCATCGACACCGGGTTTAGGTGTAAGATGAACTCGAGAATTTTCAATAGGTACAATTTCCATATTTCTATTCTTATGAAGATTACAGGGCTTCATAGCAGATACCAAGTTAAAGTCTTTCGGTTTCCAAGATGTCACAAGCTGTAAGTAGAAAATAAAAAAATGATTGTAGAAAAATTGATTGCACATATTCTTCCTCGTTATCTTTATTTTGAAGATCAGTACCTTATATTGTGCCTCCAAATTATTCCAAGGATTAATCATATTGTTGGAAGGACATAGCATGTCTTGAACATGTTTCATTAAATAATTAACTTCTATATTAGTTTCTCCACTTTCTATGGCTTCTTGCAGAGCATCGTGAATGAAAATATATTGCTCCTCAGTTTGGACGAGGAAGTTTCTCTGACTACGGATGTGTTTCAAAAATCCGTAGATGTTAATTTCTCCTTTACTTTTCGCTTGCTTCAGCATCGCGTCGATCACAATATAGGTGCCCGTCCGACCAACACCAGCACTAAACAAGTTAATGAAACATATATTAAAGGAAAAGTTTGACAATGAATTTTTAGATGATTATAGATAGGTACCTGCAGTGAACAATAATAGGTCCCGCATCAGGCGGATTAGCATTTGATGATTTACGAATGAAATTAAGCACTGGGAGAGGATGATCCGGAACTCCATGATCAGGCCATCCGGTATAATGATATTGTAAAACTGTGCGTTCGGCCATGTTGGTCCCGTTTTTCTTTTTCTTGATCTGCTTAAAGTGTAAAAATGACATTTATTATAGAACAAGTAGATAGAAATGACGCTTATTTATATTGACATTTATTTATATTTTAGCGATGGATAAATTTGTTTTGCACTACCTTTAGATGACGAATTTGCAAAGTACGAATGGTGTAAGTGGCCATAACGTCCTCCTTCGTCAAACTGACTTGAATAAATCCATAAGTCTCTGTTCCCTCCTTAGGCCAGTACATGTCGCATTTTCTCTGTAAAAAGAAAACGGATTAAAGTATAGAACTGAAAACTGAAACTTCAAAAAAATACGTATTGTAATATTTTTCTAAACTTTTAATCAGTAAACATATCAGCTTTGTCAACCTTCCTCGCATGAATTTCAATTGCAGTCCGGCGCTCAAGGAGTACAAATTTTAACAATCAGGGTTATATTCCGACAGAATAATAAAGAGTAAAACTCGAAGAATTATCCAGTATGATTATACAAAACTTACACGACCACGCTCGACTAAATTAGTGATCATCACGATGATGGACACTCGTTGCTCCCACACCATGCGCCAAAAGCCGTCGAAAGTTGGAGGCAAGGGACCTTGAGTTCCGATGTACGCACGAGCTCGTTGCCAACCATCTATATAATTCGCATTAACGTAATCCTGACCCTTTTTGGGGGGCCCACCACCACAAGACAACAATTGCACTCGACTATGATCATCTGGAAAATTCAGAATAAAATAAATTGCTTGAAAATTGACGAATATACAATAGTATTTTTATCAACATTTTAACACAAGGTCTTTGGATAGCAGAAACTACTTCAAGTTACTTACAGGCAAGAATATTCAGGTATCTGTTTTTCGCTTTGTTTTCAGCGAACTGTGAATTTTCAACCGTGTAGTCTCCAGTATCAGATTGGATAACGTCATATTCTTTACTGAAGCCAATGTCCCCATCAGCATGTAACGATGCAACATGTTGAACAAAGTGTTGAACAGCTACTGCTGTTCTCTCCCCATCCTGTTCACTATTTTCCCATTCCTGAAGAGTCGGGACATTCCTTGGCGGGTAATCCAGATAGTAATAAGCAGTGTGAAAGCACTTTCTGAAAACGGGCCTACCACATGGCCTGATAAGTTTTATCTTCTAGTCATTGATAAGAAACAATTCAAAATTTAGCAAAACCTACTTTCATGCTTTCCGATCTTTTCGATTTTTCAAAGACTCAAATGAATTTCAAAGATTTTAAAACACCAAACAAACGATAAATGAATCTTGGGCGAGAACTGAATAAGAATTGGATGAGAAAATTGAACAGCCGCATCGTATAAGGAGATATTAAATTTCTTGGTCCAATTTATTTTAAGTAAGTTCCTTGCCTGCATAATATCAAAAAATATTTTTAAAATTTATAATTTTTAAATTTTCAGGGTCCGTTTTGCATTCGAATCAAGAAATTTTATATCCCCTATTACGATGCAGCGGTTCAATTCTGGATTACGGAAATTGTCATTGTTATAACAGTGAGTGATTAAATTTAGGTCAAATTTTCTTGCGTAAAATGGGAGGCACTAGAATGATAGTACAAATCCTTTGTGATGTAAGAAAGCTATTATTAACCAAGTTCATTAGATCGCGTGAGAATACAAAGAACAGAACTTTCAGATGGTATTGTTGATCGACAGATATGCACTCGACCGTTGACTCTTGAACGAATCTAAGCCTAGAAAGTCTCTTACGGTATAATCCGGCGAATATTACTCGAAATCGGCGAGAAATAATTCAGCTTGGCGTCCCTGAATCTTTTCATTGTCACAAGAAAATTCGCCTAATACGTGCACAATTTAGGTCCTCAAATCGACCGAAACGGTCTCTCCTACTCTCAACTCAATTCTCCACTGTGAAATATTATTCCGCAGTTGTCAGTGTCGTTATCATTGAGACGGAGATAAGAAAACGAGTAAGAAACGTCAGTGTATAGCGCGCGTGTGGATCTGTCCGAATGTCGTTTATATATTTTATTATAGGAACGATTCAACGAGTATTTAATTTTTATATGTGTTCCCGATCTGTTTTTCACTTCATTCTCACATCATTGTTTGCTATTTTAGTTACATATTAGTTAACCTCCTGAATCATTCTCAATGAAACTTACAGCCTATAAAGAATTTCTAGATTGAGTCAACATAAGAAGAATTTTATTCAGGATTGGTAAATATAGATTTAATTTTCACTCATATAATACGTGATTTAAAAAAAAAAAGTTGTTTTATAACTGAATTTTAAGCTCGACAATCCGATTAAGTAAACCCAAGAATCTGATAAAAAGTAAATATTTTTTTTACACCTGATTAAAGTTTATCCCCGCTAATCTTAAACACTCACATCTAATTCTACAATGTTCTTATTACACATCTTTTAGAAATTACAGGTTTGATGTAAAGACAAAATTTGTAATTTTTAGTTTTGAGACCATTAATATTAAACGGCAGATGAAAGCGTTCCTTGATTAATAAGAATTATTATCCGGAGAAAAATTTCGTGATAGTGTTGGTGTGATTGTTTAAAATACATTGACATTCAATAACAGTAAATCTCCAGTCTGCGACTAGCATTATCGATTCTATTTATACAATTATTATCTACTGATGGGCCAGTCACGGGTAAGATACAATGTATCTCTATTGGTATTTTTCATTTGACAGTTTGGTGCAAATGAGATTACTATGTGGGAGGAAAGATAATAAATGTCAGTAAAACGAGAGAGGTGAGAGAGAGGAAGTTTGTATTAAAATTTATCAATTAAAACGACGATTTTAGTATTAAATTTAATTATGGAATTCACGCTAGAATTAATTTTTATTCTTGAGTGAAAAGTTTGAGAAGCAATTAATTTAAGATCATTTCGCAAAGTTTCATTATGAAAGTGGATGATAATGAAAGAATATGGGTCGAAAATTAATGATGGGAATAAAATTCTCATTAAGGGTAGAGTGAGAGGCTTCATAGATAAATGACGATAAATCTCACCTCCAGAGTACAAAGGAAGTAATTGCCAGCATCACAGCAAAACAGGCACAAACCATACCAGCAATAACACCAGCACTCAGTTCTTTGCTGCTTCTTCTCATAAGAGGTGGGCTTTTGTCACAGTTTCGAGCAAGAAGAACCACTCTTGGTAGTGTACTGTCTCCTCGAATTATCTCCAAAGGATTCACCACACTTCTTGTGGCTCCTTGCACAATCACTTCGTACATTGCGTTCATCGTGAGATTTGGAATTGTCGTCTGAAATCATTAATCATTTGGTTCAAATTTCAAACAGAGAACAGTATCCTAAGCTTCTACCCCAGATGTGTAATTTTGTATTTTCTTACAGAATTCTTTATTGATATTCAAAACAATTTTTTCTTTTAATTTGCTTTAGAAAACTGTGTATATATAGAAAGTCGCATTTCAAAGTTGATAAAACGGATTAGTTTATCTAAAAAAATTTTGGCGGATATATTAATATTAAATAGGTAATAGTGATACTCACTCCACTCTCAAGATGATTTGCATCAGTCGAAAGCTCGATTTCGTCATAGTCCCTCGCATTTTCCGTTCGATACTTTATGTAATAATAATCAATGGAATTCCAATAAGTAGCAGGTCGAGCCCAATGGACATAAATTGCATCTTCAGCTTGGCAAGTGAGATTCAAAATAACTGGATGATGGGGTCCAGCAATATCAGTTCTCTTCATTATGTGATCCGATGGTTCACCTTCATTTTTCCATGTGAAGGCTTTCACCCATATATTATATTCGGTGAACGGATCTGAAAAACGTAAAAATACTAAAAGTTAAAAAACATTTTTAGGAATTTTTAGGAATCTTTATTTCTCTTTCCCAAAAGATACGTTAATAACAGTATTATCATCATAATACTTCCTATAGTACTTCCTTTACATATACTTATGATTTGCATATATGTATTAATTTTAGTGGTTAGTATAACGGAATTGCTATAAAGTATATTCTACACTGTTGTAAAGAGAGGCTCAATTTTATTGTAACCCAGAAATCGAATAATTGCTTCCGACACGCTGGAGAAAACGTGAAAGCTTCGCCTTAAAAGATGTGAACAGTGTAATCAGTCGTAACCCAATAATCAGAAATATGCTCTCAATACTTGATAAACGAATTAACTTCTGTAAGATATATAGGCCTTGATTATCAAACTTTAAATAATTATCCTAGGTTATTAAAAAAGTTATTTTTATAAAAAAGTTATAAATTTTATGGGATTATAAAGTATTTTAAAGGGATGGAGATCTGAAATTAGTCAAGGGATAACAAGTTGCTATATTTCAAAATTATAAATTTCTCAATTATTTTATATACTAAGGAAAAGTGTGCAAAAACGAGAAAATAATCGTAATTGCCAGTAGAATTAAATTTTGTATAATAATGTCGAGAAAACTAAGCAAAAATACTTACGAAGCTTCTGCAAAGTGAATTGGAGATTCTCGGGTTCTTCATCAAAGGGTTTGTGAGTTTTGACATCAGTGAAATTGGAATGCATGTAATAAATTCTATAACCTTTGATGGCCCCATTCGCGTACTCAGGCTTGGACCATGACAATTCTATGGTGGAGGATGTAATTCCATGTGCAGAAACATTCAGTGGCTTACTCGGAACTGCAATTAAACAAACATATTCATAATATGCCACAGATAAAAAAATGCTTAATCTTAACTTTTGCAATGTGTAAAATTTTATACTGATACAATAATAAAAATAAGTAAAAATATCTATTACATAACACTTTTTCAAACCACTTATGTACAAGTATTTTATAACTACTCCATAATGGTTACCGAACTGTTGTCGATTGTTATAATTTTCAGTTTTAAATCAAATATACCAAATTCTTAAGATTCTTCAAACATATACATATGTATCGAACGGGCGTCGACTTTTAGAATTAGCATGAATTAGATAATGCTAGTAATACACACAGTGACTATATAAAGTCTACAGATCGCAATCATGCAAAAAGCGATGCTTAGATATAGTTAATGAAAGCACCGGATGCACACATAAAGTGCCTTCTCTTGTTGAAAGTCTGTTATCTCGGAACTAAGTAGACACAACGAAATGCAATTTCATAAATCCTCTATTAATCTCAAATATAATAAAAAAATACGTTCACTTCTTGTGAAATAAGTAATACTTCGTAAATTATAAATTGAAGTTCCACATAATTGACTGCGAAAAGTTGACGAGCATCACAGCTAAAGACACATTTCCTCTTAGTTTGAACGTTGGAATTGACTCAATCGACTTTCACTTTAACTTCAATCTATAAAATTGATTTGTCTATAACAATCATATCATAATATGTTTTGATTTACCATTATAAAGCAAAGTTCGCAGACTAGACGTAAAAAAAACTCTAGACTAAAAACTTTGTTTATACTTCGTGGAGAATGTCGTCTCTTGAGAGATTTCAATTTCTTCACTGAAAGGATATTACCTACACTTGACCTCCGCAAACTTACTCGCACAGTGGCAGTGCTTTTGTGCTAAAAAAAATGGAATGATTTACCACGAGATGAAGCTAATGCAAAATTCAAGAAACTTCAAAGTTTTCTGAAAACTATCTATGTCTCTATCTTCTATCTTTTCTTCTATTGCAAAAAAAAAAATAAATTTTTCCTTCTTCGAATTATTTTGTATTCTGTTATTATTTTAACTAATTAAAGATATATTACTTTTATCATAACTAGCCCATTTACCTCTACTTCTGTAAAGGATATTAAAGGGATTTGAATTTTTATCATAGAATTTGAATGAATTGCAAGAAATTTCTGGAAAATTTAAGAGATTAAAAAGGTTTTTGAAATTTTATTAAATTCTATAAGATTTCTGCTAGTAAATAAATATAAATTTTAGAAACTTTGGAAAATTTTTGTTATTGATATTTTTATTCCAATAATTCTAAAAAAAAATCATCGGAGTAGACGTCTGAAACTTTAACTAAATAAAAATAAAACAAAAAAGTGACACCAGAAAATTAAGATGAGTTTTTAAAATTTATCGCAAACTGAAGAGAAATAAGGAAATCAGCTTGACTAAGATTTGCAACATAGCTTTATCGTTACTCTGTGTGCAGTTAAGTATGTCCACATTGCTGTGACTCAGCCGCATCAATTAAAGCTTAAATTATTGCAATTATTCTGCAAAAAAGGTCATTCATTAATATTTTTCTTTCTTTACACGATTGACCTCTCTTTATTTGAAACAATAACTATCATTTTATAAAAATGTTGGAATTCTTATGGAATATTCCATAAGAATAGTCAGTGCCCATATTAGGATAAGAGCACCAATTATTGTTGGCACCTTCACCTACTCTTGGCACCCCCTTCTAATTTGCTTTAAGCAATAGGAAAATGCAAATTCCTACCATATTTCCATAAATTCCTGCATAGAAGATATCCTGGACTTAAATATTTTAATTTTCCAATTATTTTAAACAGTTAGAAAGGGGTGCTTAACAATTGGTGCTCTTACCCTATAATGTACGAAATGATTTATCTAATAATATTTTTATAATGCAATACCAAGACGCTGCAGAAATAAATAATCCCAGACATCTAGAATACATATATTTTAAATTCAATGCCAAAAGTGACACAAAATCATTCCCTAGGCTTCCTTTTTATTTTTTTTTCTTTAAAATATGCGCGTGCCTTTGATGTTTGAAGACATGTTATGAAGCCTTTTAAGAAAAGTCTCCATGCATGTACAAAGGAGTGTTCCATACACTGCCTTCATTCAACATTTTTTTTTAGACTGACAATGTGTCAATGCGTCTAGAATCTTGAGATTTTTTTACTGTAGTCACAAAGCAATTGAAAATAACTAAATTTAATTTGATTTTTCATTTATATGTTAAGTAGTACATAGTTTGAAAATTCTCTTTTATTTTAGTTGTTACGATACGTATACTATCAAATAAAATATTATTATTCTAAATTCTAAGGGAGTTAGTTACGCGAGATGACCAGAACGTAAACAGGTTGAAAAAAACATTGGTATTCCAACATAGTGGTAGTGAAAGTTTCCCGGTATTGCATGGTGTGTATTGTATAGGATAACGATGGACAAGTGAAAGGAACCCAACGATGTGATTAGCACTTGGCTCTGCATATTCAAATAGTCTATCAAAGGAACCATTTAAGAATTTTGAAACTCAAAGTTTGTGCAAAAAAAATTGTCTTTACATTACACAATATACAAATTTAGAGAAAATATTTGCTGCGTGTATAAATTCAAGCAGAATTCAATGTAAATGATACTCTTGAAAAATTATTAAAAAATAACCGCAGGATGGATCTTAGAAGGGGAAAAAAGAAGAGAACAAACGAGAAAAACCACAGCCGAATCGGAAGACATGCAATATGATAAGATATAATAATATATAAGATATGAATATCTTAATTGACTTTGGAATTTTTTTCTTTGGACGTAATTAAAAATTTGTACATTTGTACGTAATACGGTTCAAACTTGTCTCAATCATGAACGTAAACGTTTACGTAATCCCACAAAAAAAATAAAAACCTGTTCTTAGTGTATTTGCCTTATATGAAACTGCGAAAAAAAAACTGTTCTTATACAATTATTCTTATTAAAGACGTTGGTTAAACCTACACGTATTTAAATTAAAGTTAATAAAAGTACATTAGATATTTTTAACGTACGTAATACGTAATTACGTTACTTTATTTACACAAAGCATTAAATTGCAATATACTATATGATACAATATATGTATCCGAAAATATCTAATTCAAATATTTTTTCGCTCTGTATGCAGCCTTATATTTGAAAAAAGATTAGCGTTACAGAGCGAAAAAATATTTATCTATAATTTTCATTGATTAAAATGGAGAATTAAATTTTGAGCCACTTGGGTCCAACGCCCTTAAAAATATTTCTAAATATGAAAAACAAATAAAATGTAGAGATTAATTTTCAACTCAACATTTTCCAATTTTTTCTTGAATACTTGTTAATGTATGTATTGTTGCCTACGCCAACTCACAGGACTGTATCTGATTTAATTAATCGCCACGCGAAACAGAAACTATTGCGTGTCATTAATAAACGCAAGTGAGTCCTACTATAGTTGGATTTATTTAATTATGTTAAAATATTAGTTGTGCATTGAAAATGAAGGTTTTCAGTCATGATTTAATGACAGACGGATTTATGATCGATATTTCATCCCACATGTGGGAATCATCCATTCTCTTTCTGCATATATTGAATTTGCAAATGTCATTTTGATTGATTTTCTTAACGCAAACTCAAAAATTAATTCATAGTCAACATCACACTTGAAAAGCATTGTAAACATTCAATTTCAAATTTAACAAATGCATTAATATAACAATGCATTAATTAATATAAGCACAATTATTCCATTTTTATAGAATTTTTATGACGAGAATAATTATAATTAAGAGAAATTGTAGGAAGAAATCAAGTTAAACAATATATATTAAAAATTGTTAATTACATCATTATAAAACGTCTTCTTAAGTGTGTATTGTATTTATTTGAGGCAAAAGATAGGTAAACGAGTTTTATCGAAAATATAATATAATAATAATCATTTTAGAAGATTTTAATTTCATAAATCACAAATTTGAATTTCGCTAAATGAATTATTCTCTAGAATCGTTTCTCGTCGTTCTCACGCTATTCGTTTCGATGTAAATAGTATGAGTAGAAAATGTATATTCCACATACTTAGCATTCAACATTCAACATATAGCGATAATTTCCGAGTTCGAAAGGCGTGGCAGAGGATGAAAATTGCAGAAGAGATTTTCTCTCGTGTGTAGAAAAACGAAACTTTACAAATATCGATTCATCAACCCTCCCATTTCGATGTTCAATTCAAAGGAATTTTTTCGTTTCTTTGTTGCATTTTACAATAAATTATTTATAAGTATAAGGCTTCTGAAGACAAGCTCGATCCTGTAGGGTCATTAAAATTAGCGCACGCGCATTCTACTAAGCGAGAAAGAGAGAAGTAAATATCATTTCAAGAGGAAGGGGAAAATTCTCTGGGAGAATGCACTCTATTTCATCGGATAAAAAGAGCACTGAAGAGCACGTGCGAATTGCGATCCGTCTTTAATTTCTAATCCATCAGATACTTATCTATGCATCCTTTCAATCAATTTAAAAAATGATATGTGCGATACATATCATTTCAGGGTCTCTACAAAATTTTGCCCACGAAATTTCCGGACAATTCTATTGCAATATTTCAATTTATTTAAAAACTATATTTTTTTTAATTTTTAGAAAAAGTAAAGCAATTCAGTTGCAAAGAATGCGTAAAAAATAAATAATTATTAGTCTCATAATTTTAAGGAATTACTGGGGATATTTCACGGGATTTTAAAGTTTCTTGTTAAAGAATTTGAAAATAATTCAAACAATTTTAAGAGACTTAACAAAAGTTGCAAGTTTCACATAAAAATATGTAGAATTGTAGACTGCATTATCCGGAAAAGTTTTTTCAAACCGGAAATTTACTTCTTGCATTAAGAATTAATATTTAAGATTAATTAAAATTCTAATACAAAAATAGAGCCTCAGAGAGAATCTAATTAAAAAATGTAGACACTTACAAAGTAGCTTTCATTAAAAAAATATAAAATGTGAAGTCTTCCGTAAGGTACGTTATTGGTAACGACTTTTTTTCCCCTTGGAGTAAAGTTTTTTCTAGCAAATTAATATACTGTTTACACATGACTTGACGACGGAAAAACGTGAAAATGTCAAATGATCCAACTGCAACATAGTTACAGCGAGCCTTTTTTTAAATCAAGTGACATTGTATTTTCCCAGCTATTAATGGATTAATTAAATGTTCTGTAAATGAAAAAATGTCCTAAAATGAATATCAGGCCAAGTAATAAAATTTTCAATATAGCCCGGTATTTTGAAACATATATTATTTATTAAGTTACTAAATATTATTTCTCATTCTTATTTATTATCCAGAAGAATAAACAGCGTTGTTTTAATCGTTGAGCGTATTTAATGCTTAGTTCTTGTAGATGAAAATGATCTTTCAGAGAATGATAAGAAGAGAGTCAATCTTTCAGCAAGACAAGCTTGTCTTTCAACGAGAAGACAAACGCAGTTTATTTTTTGCTTCTATAAGCGATCGAAAGACTTTACGTTCTGCTGTCTTGTCAGCATCATCTTTTTTATGTCCCATTGTTCACTGACACACATATCTCTATCCCTTACAATTGAGGAAATATTTCTGAATTCAAGGAATTAAAATCTTCTTTTTTATTTCGAAATACTGCGGATTTAATCAATAAATAATGCCACACCTAATTCTTCTCATAATCAATTGCCTGACATATTTCGAACTACCCTCATAATTTTTAAATATGCTGCTATATATATGTCGGAAACTTGCGGTTTTACTCCACTTGAACAAAGATATTTTTAATCTATTTTGGGAATTTTTATAGCATATCATAATTAACTTTCTTAATTCAATTAATAGATTCTTTCTCTGTTTTAAAGTATCTTTTTAAAGGATATGAAAATAATTCAAGATTTCTAGATAGATTATTTTGCATCAAAAATAAAATGAAGAACAATTTTCCCTGTTTTTTCTCAATTCCCAAACTTCCTTAAATTTCCGTACAGTAGACACGCAGTGGCAAAAAATTAGAGGGATCGCCCACCACAAATGAACAAGTCCAAACTAGTGATATTTAACAAAAAATACTGATTTGCTAATGTTTTTTTCAAGGTATAATATGTTATGATCCCTGCTGGAAGTTCCATGCTTGGGGTATCCACTATACTTGTCACTTGTGGTGTGTCACCCTCCAAATATCTTCACCAAGATTAAGAATCTCTAAAAATAGAAACATATGCAAACATATGCAAGTTTAAAATAAACTCAAGTATAGAGCATAGAAGGAGTTTAAACGATAACATGGTAGATTTTGCATGCTGGAAACTCAGTAATGACAGTAATACCCGAAAGCCTAAATAGAATTGACCTAAAAGTGGATACTCGCATCTGGTACCTCTGCAATGATATTGCATTGATATGTATATGAATATATATATAGGTATATAGACCCCAGAGCCACTTTAAGGATTTCTTTTTTCCTTGAATCCGAGTACCGTCAGTGGCATTAAAAAGGGACGAAATTAAGCTCGTTGAGCTCGTTCCGAGCCCCTAATTATTTACCTCGGTTAGTATCGTTGTCGTTTCCGTTGGGAGGGAGAGGACTGCTGATCATCTGCTTGGTGGTGTCCTCAGTTTGGCCATGCACAGCAAGCAATAGAAGGGCGAGGTTGAGAACCACTGCAATGACAGTAGAACGAGAGCCGCTGCTTGCGGTTCGCTTGGACCTCGGCATCTTTCTCAGATCCCAGCTTACCCTGCAATTCTGAGCTGCGGGTGGATAACACAATCAGGAGCAAGCTGTGCGGACCAGAAGTTTGGCACGCTCTAAACTCCAAAATATCGAGAAGAGAGAAACCCTCTTTACGAGTGTACCAACCTAACCTTTAGCCAAGCTGCCTCGTTCCTTTTTCCCAAAGGAGCACTCTCTCCGATTTAAACTCTCCATCGACATTAAGACTGCTAAAATACAACATCTTGGCCCAAATGATCACACGTTTTTTTCGTAGCACACACACTCTTCACTGGATTGAAATTAGAATATGTATTTTAATTTAAGAGAATCCAGGGGGTGTATCAAAGCGCCCTCGCATCCTTCCAAAATCTCGTGCTTCGATCGTATCCCGAAGTCTGCCGACCTCAACCCTACTGGAGCAAAATGGAACAACCGAGGCGAACTGTGAACCCGAATATCGACCCGCGATTCTCAACAATTCTCGAATTGTACTGAAATCCACCCACCACCCTAGAGATTGATTCACTTTTCGAACAAGTATGTCAAAACTAAAGATGGTCCATCGAGAACAAAGCTTTCAGATCGCTCTTATCCATTGTTGACTTTATGTACTGCTGATGTCAACTCAAGATTCACTCAATTCTTTTTTGACACTTGAAAACACGTGCACTTAAATGTCACTCTTGTACACAATACACCTATTCTTTCACATATATTTTCTTCCAGCATGTATACTTATTGTTGTAGGATCTAATTTTTCTAATGAAATATAACTTTTTCCAGAATCTTCATTGATGGTTGCTGCATCGGAAGGTGCCGGACTGCAGGTGTTTAATGCGATAATGGAGCGACGCAGACATTTTTATTATTCAGTGCTCAGGGTCAATGGACAGTCATCGCAAGGCGCAAGTAGACGCCTCTAGAGACTTACAAAGCAACAATATCAACGCTGCAACGATTTTGTGAGAAAGATTGGTCCTCGCGACTCGCGATGTCTCCGGAGAAATAATAGAGAGAGATAGACTGACGATGCCAAAGAGATGGAGCACGAGTCATGAACGTCAAGATTCGCATGTTACGCGTGCACGAGCTCAACTAGCCGGACACGTTTACCCCCTCTCTTGAAGATTTTCTCTCTTTCACACTGGATTTCCCCCTCTCTTTCAGGGACGGAGGAACCAGGGGCCAAAAATGGGGGCAAAAGATGATGAGTTTCGTTGAATCATTTTTAAGGATTTTAAAAAATGTTGCATTTGCCTAGTTAGTTGCTATACTACTTTAATATTGAATATAAACTACTTTATATTAAATATAAAAAGTGGTACGCGTTTTTCTCGAAACATGATTTTTAGAAACTGCTGCCATACAATCTCCCAAAAAAAATTTTTGAATTAGTTATTTTCTCGCCCTATACGCATAATTATAGTTAAAAATTGATTAATTCTATAGAGGGAAAAAATTCCAAATTTAATATTTTGTTGAGTAAAATGGAGTAATCGAATTTTTAGATTAGAACTTGGCTACAACACCCTTAAATGATTTTAAGAATAATAATATGTTATATTATGTTATAATATGTATAATATGTTTTCTATACAATTTAATGACAAAAGCCAGTTTGATTTTATACCAGCTTTTCATTTGGCTCTTCAATTTTTTATGTGCAGCCACTTTTCATTTGGCTGTTCTCAAGTCTAAGAGGGTACTTAGACAGCGAAAAAAGAAGAAACCAAAAGTGAGAGTAACTACGGCGAGAATACATGAGATGAAAATCAACCAAGTAACCACAAGCAGAGAAAAAAGATTTTTGACTATCCTCAGTTAAGGGTGTTAGAACCAAGTTCTAATCTAAAAATCCGATTTCTTCATTTTACTTAACAAAGATTAGATTTGGAATTTTTTCCCTTTGTAGAATTAATCAATTTTTAACTAGGATTATGCGTACAGAGCGAGAAAATATTTAGTTAAAAATTTTCTTTTATGTAAGATGAAAATATTGAATTTTGAAGTGAGATTTTGAATTCCTCATTTTACACAAAAAGTAGCAAATCTAAATATTTTTTCGCTCTATACGCAGTTTTATATTTGAAAAAAGATTTACGCTACAGAGCGAAAAAATATTTATCTATAATTTTCGTTGAGTAAAATGGAGAATGGAATTTTGAGCTTAACAATTGGGTTCAACGCACTTAATATAATTATTATTCTTGCAGCTATTGTAGTAAATTAAAATTAAATATTTAACACATTCTCTATTGAAAATGTTAAAACATTTTGTATATATTCTGTATCATAATTACAAATATGTATTATAGATAAAATTATTTAACGATTTACTATTAGTACAATAGATAACTTAATTATCAACTTGGATGAATAATTACTGTGTAGAAAAAAAGTAACTGAAATGCTTATCGCCTTTTGACAACTCATTAGTGATAAGTAGTGAAATGCAGCAATCTAATTAGAAAGTTTTTAAATCCTCTTGGAGAGTCATGGTTTTGCTAGATAGGGAAATAATAGTTCAATTGAGCTGAATAAATGATAAAACTGCAAAAACATTTATAGATTTTTTTTTATAAACTTAAATAGAATTTATTATTAAAATTTTTTTTTTGAAAATTCGTAGCTCGCAAATCCATAACTGATCGTAATCGTAAGCCCTTCAGCTTATGAGCAACAAATGATGGTTGCCACAACGGGAAGTAAGGGGATTTTTAAAGTAGGAGCAGGAGTCCAGGAGCGCAATGATATATTCATCATAAATTCATTAAAACAATAATTAATATTTACCTATTTCATTTTCAACGTTTAAATGAATTTTAGAAAATTAAATCGTTTTTAAAAATACTATCTCGGAGTCCACTTAACAAATTAAATTTTTTCGATAATAATTTATTTCTAAATATCATTTTGTATAATAAATATACAATAGATATTTTTTACTCCCAACTCTGAAGATACGCAAAATACACGGTTTAAAGAATCTTTTTTACCAACACATAGTTGTTTCTTGACTATTTATCATCATAAGCTACTGTTATCATCTGTGCTTTACCTGTAGATAACATTCCTATTTTCAATGTAGGTGGTAATATATCAACCGAGCCATCTATCTATATTATCAAGATATAGTATAACAGTTCCCTAAGTTACCAGACGATGGTAACTTGCCCCTGATTATTTAGAACAGAATTTGACAAATATTCATAGTAATAATAAAGTAGTTTCACATCAAAATATACAGTATAGCCTTACCTCCTTCATCAGTAGTTACAGCTACGGAAGTAGCTGGTCCATGTCCCTCTGGATTGAAAACTTCCAAAGAAATTAGATATTGAGTGTAGGTTTTCAGGTCATGAATGGTATGACTCTGAAACAGAAAATAAACTTTGCTAAACTTAAACTTCATAAGTGAACTAATTAATTAGTTAATTAATTTTGTAGGAAGTTTATTTCTATTAGATAAGTTAGGATTATTTGCAAGTCTATGAGGATTTCAGCGTACTTATCAGTCAAGTGCTAAAGCACAACTTGTTTTAATCATTTTAATTTAAAATTATGAACATTAAAAAAATACGTAATGCTGTCTAGTTATCTTCTTAAAACACACAGTGTAAATGTTATAAAATAAATAATTAAATATAATAGAAATTTTATTAAAAATGGAGAACGATTGTGGACAAAAATATATTAAAAAGCATTATGTATTTTTTGAGCGTCGTATTATAAATTATATACATACACAAAGCAATTTTTGCAAAACTTGTTATTATATATTTGCGTAGCACAGTTTTATATGTAGCGCGAATTAAAAAATGCGAGTGTCTTTCACTTGGATGAAAAACTACTTTGTATTATATAAATTTAAATTACATCCTTTTCAGAGAGGCATATTCTCATATTTTCGAGGAAATACATTTTTCCAAAGCCAAAAGATGTTCAGAAATTTTAATGAAACACTGTGAAGCAATTAAATTTAATGAATCTAACTGCATATGCGCAAGTTGTATCCCATGTATATATATAAAGTATCCTTTTTATAGTGAGTACCTGATATTACTCACAAAATATAATAATATATGGAAATAATATAATTTCATATTTTCGAATAATCATAATGATAATTTTATATGTATTGTATTTATATAACTTGTATAATGTTGAAAATTTCTAAAATTAAAAAAAGTATACTATGGAATGTTTATTTTGTAAATATTTAGGACCAGATAACTTAGTGCATTTGCTTTAATTTTAGAAAGTTTCAACTAGATGTCTCGATCAATAAATTTTCAGAAGATATGGTGATAAAAACGTGTCCCAACAATAAAAATGAATTTAAATGATTGACCTGGATGTTGGCATCTCTGATGTAAATCTCCTCTTCCCTTACATGTTCGTTGTCTTTGCCTCGAGGCCGATAAGAGATTCTGTATCCCAAAAATTCACCATGGATTGTATCACGAGATGGTGGTTTCCAGGCGATATATATCGAAGAGGCAGATGTGTTGTGTGCCACACTAATTGTTGGCTTTCCTTCAGGGACTAAAAACAAAAGAGAAATATAATTTAAAACAATAGAATAATACCCATGAATTATTTCGTTTCAATTTTTGAGAGTTATTCAATCAATATATCGATTTCGCAAAAAAATATAACTTCAATGAATACTTTACAATATCTAGTACCTCTGGAAAACTATTAGCAAATATTTAAAGAGTCTAGCCAATATTTACAGAAATTAATTACTAGTAATTGAAACCAAGCAGTGTTTCAAAAGATTTTATAGAAATCAATAGATTTCACAGATTTTAGAAAAATAAAAAACATTTCTTATATTTTGAAATTACTTGAAAATCTTGAATTACCTTTTAATTATTTTAAAATTCATTAATCACTTGAAATCTCTTGAAATGTGTAATCCTTCCAGATGTCTTGATATCTTTGAAACGTGTTACCGTTACTGTTACTAAAAAAAAGTAACTTTTCTGGTAACCGTTCCTGTCAAATACTGAAAAAATGGGAATATTTCTTTCCCTGAAGGGAGGAATTGAGACTATATTTTATTAAATTGAAAACCTATCTCAGCTTATATACAATATACCGGAGTCTGTGATACCCTTTACTTTAATGTTTGTATTTTCTCTTGCAGGCAATCTAAGCTATCAAAATACTCGAGTATATGTGTATATGTGTACGTGTATACGTATGTAGTTTAAGAGCTGCTTGTAAATACACCATCGAACGAGATGAAACGAGAAATGTGACCGGATGTGCGGAGAAGCGTAACAGCAATCAAGAGGTGCTAGTTATTGACTATTAGGTCTCTTCGGGCACCAATGTTTTTTGGCTTCAAGTCCCAATAATGGAAACTGAACGTTTTCAAGATAAAACGAAAAAGGAAACAGTTTCATTTCTCGTGGTTATTTTTTTTCATAGTATGTATATAGGAAACATGAAATTCATCGGAAAAAGAAGACGTATCAAAATACATTTTCATTTTTTTCTTCACTTACAAAAATTTAATTGCTTTTCTGTCCAATTTGAAATCTTCATAAAAACAAGTAGGTAATACAATAACTGTATAACGTCGATGCAAGTCACACTACTGCTGAATACTATAAACGTAGTGTATAAAATTGTATAAGATTATAGCGCATAGGAGTTTCGTATATATAATATCTCATAATTTCAGTAAATGGGTTAATCCGTTTTTTTTATCACAGAATGCAAATTCTTATGAAGAGTGGCACAGTTAAAGGGTGAAAATCGGTGTATAGTTCTCGTGTCCTGTTTGCGGATAAAAAGTGCTGGTCAATGATAAGCCTAACCAGGAAATGACCAATGGTCACGAAGCAGCACAACTTGGTGTTAGAAATTCCGAGTTTGATAGTCTCGACTGGTATTTTTCGTTTAACCTTTCTATCTTTTCACGAAACTACATGCACTACTTTACATTTGTAGAATTTTTTTTCTCCTGCTTCACTTATTCTATCCTGTCATTTCATCTGGATAGAGTACCCCACGTTCACGTAGTTTTTCTTATCACACTCATCGGTCTGGTTTTCCCTGGGCTGCGAAATTACAGAGGACATACTTAGCTTCCCATTCTGAGCAGAGTTATTATCCTTATCACATGAGCGAATCAAGTTTCTTCTTTCCAGAGACACACTTCTTCGAAAAACTCATCAGATTATATCATTATTTATGTCTATCATTTAAAAAAGCAAAACTTTGTGTAGTTTGGCATAGTATCTTCAATGTACTTGTTGGCAAAACAAAGAAAATTATGTGAACTTGTAAAAATTGAATCAATTTGGCATTTGTGGTTCTACTACAAATATGAGTCCATGTAATCGTCTCTTAATCAGGGGTCAAGATATTAAATTTCTGATGGATAGAAAGCTATTCGCAATGATTAGGTATAGGTACTTGTGAAACTCCTCCCAGAGTACAGGAGTTTCTAAACTCTCGTAATACGAGAGACTGAATGAGTAATTGCCATAGAAATAATTCGAGGACATTAAATTGCAGGTGAGGGAGAACGTCAAGGCGTGGTTTCATACAAACTACCCCTAACTTTAATGCTTATACATATAAATTTGGACCGTATCGTGGGACCAGCGAATTCGTCAGACATTTATGCTATTAGAGTCCACTCATCCTGGATCCAAAACAACCAACACGAGATATTCAATTTGTTCAAACTTATACACGGAAAAAATTAGTTATTTAAATTTTCCTTGACTGTCATTATTAACTTTTGGATAGGACAAAGTTTTACAACTTTTTCATTAATGTTTTTTAAAATCTAAAATATATTTCAGAAAGGAATTCAAAAGAAGTCTTCAAAATTTTCCTTGATTATCAGGGGGGGGGGGGGAGGAGGTGAGAGTCAAGAAAAATTTCGAAAACTGAACATATATATAACTTTCACAAGAATTTTCTGGTAAAAATTAATATTTCTATAAATGAATAAATTTATCCACACCGAAATATAATATCTATTTTATCGTACAGTATATAATTAAATCATTATTTGTTTTCTTATATACATATAATATAAAATAATTTCAAGTAAATACATATTTATTAATTTAATTTACGAACATTTGCTTTGATCAACAAATAAATCCTCATTTTGAATTCACCCCATAATCGTTTTCCAATTTGCTCCTATAAAATATTCAATCGTATATTGCCAAAAGAGGGTTTTACTTTGAAGCGATTGATAGCATTATTGGAAAATGTAGCAATGGTTTTACAAAATCCTTTCGTTTAAAATAAATACACAAACATTTTACACAAAGTAACAACTCGAGTAATAAACAAAAATGTAAAACTAGAAAAATAAAGTTGAAATTTTGAAGTTAAACACTAGGAAACTAAATTTTCTTTACCGTCGGATTTTAAAATCGTTTTCCATTATAACTAACCATTTTTAAACAAGAGAACGTTACAGGCTATTAAAATGGTATTACACACGGTTGGAGCTTTTTTCCATTGTACGAGTCCCGGAGCGAAGATGATAAGCGTTTACACTTTACGCGGTACGCAGAACTGGCAATAGCCTTAATAAGCGTGGGCTTCATCGTTTTTACTAGCACTAAATCTGTGTTAACGCATTATTACCTTCGTCCCTGTTTACGACTTTAGCGCCAGTTTTATTATATACCTTGCTTACGTCATTGTTCTAGCGACAGATTAATAGGGTATCAGCTTTGGTGCAATAAACTCTATTTTAAAAATTTACGAGTATAAATTTTATTTCTCTAGGCATCTAATACGTTTTAGATTTTAGGGCTAATTGGAAATAATTTAATAACAAAATTTTCTTTTACCCAACTGCCCTTATTGACAACATTTTTCCAATCCCTTTTTCCAAATTTCCTATTCCCACCTTCTTGTTAGTTCCATTTCCCACCCATTTTTCCACTAGCCTTTCCCAAACCATTTTTACTCTCGTTTATCAACGCCCTTTTTCAAACCCCTTTTACTACACAACTGACTAAAATCCATTTTTTCAATAATACTGTTTATGTGTAGTATATTAAAACATTAATGCTTTATTAATGGTTATTTAAAAAACTGCTAACACTCATCTTACGGCAGCTATTGATCCAGGTTACTACTCGAACTGAAGTTAATTCAAGTGCAAATAATAGTTTCACGTTCGCGGTTACTTCCTGCATTACTATATACTGCGCACCAACTTTCCTGACGGACTTATATATTGTATGTATGTATATTTATAAATTGTTGTGGATTCACTTCGATTAAATAGAAAGATTTAATAAGTTTATTGTTACGTTTTTTTTGTTCTCTTGTACTACTGTAGTAATTTCAACCATGCGGCTATAGAAAAAAATACTTTATTTCACGACTCTTAATGATAGCTAATTATCAATTTTCTCTTAAAGGAGCATCCGGATAATTGCTTGTAGTCAATTACACAAGCAGGAAAGTTATTTTACTAACAGTGTTTTTTTTTTCATTAATTACAAGCTGAACTTTTTATAAATAGTTAAATAGGGAGTAAGATAAGAAAAACGATTAATACACATTTTCTTAGTATGCAATTTTTCACTTTTAGGGGATATTTTCCTTGGTTTCAATGAATCCTTTGAAAAGAATTCCTAGGTTTAAAAAAGGTTCCAGTCATTAAGTTTTTAGAGTTTGAAGATCAATTTTTTTCCAATGGATTTTGGAAGCACCTGAAGTGCTCGAAGTTGGCATAGAGGTAAATTTCAGAGTTATCTCTCTGTAGAAGTTCCCAACTCCCAATACCATAGTTTCGGTGTGGGCAACTAAGGTTTAAGATCACTTCGAAGGAACGATGATAATAAAATGCGTGTCACAAATGTGAAAGGGATTGCTCTAAGGGTTTCTTGAAAGTTAAACCTCGCAGCTGGACCATTGTCATGATTAGAATATTACTCTACTCGGATACGATGGTGGCACTTCAGAACCCGTTTTAACTGCAGCCAACGACGTACTAAAAATTTGAAATACCGCACGACTGACGTATTCACACCAGTGAAGGAACTCTTGACATTATTTACGAAACCGGTGAGCTATATGAACTTGAAGGAAGGAAAATTTGGACTATTTGTCATTTTTGGACAACGCAACCAGAAATCGATTTCAGATCCTTTCGCCAAGAACGTCGAAATTCAATCATCAGTTCCATAAATTTGACCTACATATAACATGATATGACCAAATTAGAACAAAGATATTACCTGCTATTCAGAAAATGTTTAGATCCTAAGTCCAGATGACTTAGGATCCACACTTGACATTCTAATATAGTCAGACTGGCTATCTAGACATTTAAGCTAATTCAGTCTTCTCGCGCATGCAAAAATGTCACCTGCATCATCGTGGTGCTAGCGAAGGATCTCTCTTGGGTCTTGGTTTATTTACAGGAATGGTGCTATACGATGAATTCAAGGGAGAGAGATTTCTTTTAGTAGTGATAGGAGTAGTAATAGTAGTAAGAAATAGAGGTAGACTTATAAGTAGAAGTAGAAATAGAAGTAGAAGTAGTATAGTTATAGAAACAGTAAAATAGGAAATTGATAAAGGGGTAAAGGGGAAGAATAGAGAAGGATCAGCAAGGAATAGGGAATGGGAACAGAAACTGGAATCCGGTCGTTCCGAGTGGTTCGTGGGATGTAGGTGGAGAGAAGTTTCGGGCGATGCAGCGTGGAGTCCTTCTATTGATCCGCAGAGCGCGGTTTCAGTTAAGCTATCGAGAATTGCTCTCCACACACCGGTCCTGACGCACTAGCTCACTAAACCCGCGAGTATTCGCGATGAACACACGTTGCGAAAGTACCGTTTACATAGAGGAAGACTCATGCTATTCGGCAGGGTCAATATTGACAACGGAAAATACGTCAGTTTCAACGTTAGTCATTTCTATCTCGGGTAACTGTACCCATTGTCCGAGTAATATCCCGAGCCGGTTTCAGCTCGTTCCCAGAGCTGGGTTAAACACGCCACTTCACTCTGTTCGTAGAAGTATTCCGTTAAAAGCGTCGTTGATACTATAAAGAAACTGAAAAATGAACGACAATCTCTTTTTCTTGTCTCTGCTGAAAATAGAAATTGCAAGAAGCGTCCTATTACTCAGGTGTCCTTCTTCTTGAGATATTGGAGGTGATAGGATTCTCATTCTCAGTAGGGATGATGAACAGCGATCTGAGTTTATGGTAACAGATTAATACAATCAGAAAAATTCTTGATAAAAATATTCCGGAGTAAATGCTGATCCGTATGTAGTTCTTGAAATACAGTTCTCATTTTAAACTTGCACCAAGCTCTTGGAGAGATAACACGTTGTACTTTACAAATGGGCATTTACAAATGATACTATGTTTCAGATTAGTTTTCGAATCATCTAGCCACGAACAAGAGAAAGTTTCTAAACTAACAGAGGATAGAGAACATTGTTGCTAAAACAGCGAGTTCTATGCTCATCAATTTAATGAAACTTGAGTCTACCAACAACATGAAATTAATGCAATTCAAATTCAAATCTTGCTTAATCGACATGTTTTTGTGTGTCTCAACAGATAATAATGATAATAATTCATCTGAAACCGTTTATTATGAGCCCAGAGTTCCTTCTAGGGTATTAAATTTTGATCGAAAGTGGATCAAACGTTGTATAATGAAAAAGCAATAAATAACAACTCGAAAACTACACTACACTGAAATGCAGATGTAGATGTAATGTAATCTAATTTGTCAGTAAAAATTCGTATAGCTCAGAACAGTTTAGATTTATTTTTATATTTATACCATTTGCCAAATAATATTTTATTAATTAATTTTGTTGATTTCATTTTCGAAAAGCATTCTGAAAGATGTTCACTGTTAGTCATAATGTTATTTGACTCTTCTCTTTAGTCATGAAATCATACAAACTCACTCTGTGATTTTACTTCAATATAATTAGTGTTTCAATTTACAGATTAATTACTTGCTTTGCAATTAAATGCTGATTGCTTTAATGCAAAATTAATTGAAGTAAATATAGAAGAAAAGTATTGATACACACACTCCATTGTTCTCGTGTAAAGAGAAAAGATTGAATCACAAAAATAATCGTTTTGGAGGTAATCAAATTTAGAAAAGTGATTGGAAAAAACTTTAGTTTAAAAGTGATTGATACAATACATACATGTATAGTGTAATGCGAAATAAACGAAATAACTTGATAAACTTGGGCATAATTAAGTAGAGAAGAAAGGAATTCTTATATTTGAGCTGGGGAAGAAATACGTCAGGAAACTACTACGTATGTAGGATGCCCCTTTTATTAGAACAAAGTATATTAGCATACATTCTTTGCATTCCTCTTTAGCTTGGAATTTTCGTTTGTTGCGTTTCCACTTGCGACTTAAACGTAACACGCACAGCTATAATTTTCAATGAAGCATACCAGCATAGATCGTAAACTGAAATTAATCGAGTTAAGTACCCAGTTTTCGCGAATAGAGTTGCACGCATGCTCCATGCCCTCTAACCCTCAGCCCATCGAGGACTTTGCCCCAGAGTACAATAAATTTAGTCTGTCTACTCCTCTTTCTCCCACACCCAATCTCTCTCCACTCTTTCTCAGTCTTACTTTTCAGTTCTCCTAATCATTCTGTCTCTCTCATCCTCTTCAATTCGATACCCTCCCCCCGCTATCACTGAATAGAGAGGAACCGATCCTCCAGATGGACATTTAGTTATTTATGTCCAAATATCGAAAGAAGGTTCTTATCCTCATTCAAAAAATAAAAACATGATGTTTGATTAATATTAATAAATAAAAATCAGTACATGAAGCTGAATTTGTGGTTTATCTCACACTTTCACTATTCCATCCTTTCCCTTCTTTACTCCAACTTTCTTATTTTTATCTCATTTTTTATGGCTTTTCCTACGATAAATAAGTTATAATTTATGAAATTTGCTTTTGTTACAACTCCCTCAGAACCTGAAAATCGACTCCAAGTAATACTTTTGTTCTCACTTCGTTTTAGAATAAGGAGAAATTCTGCAATTCAAATCATAAGGTCCGAGGAATTGCTCTAATCAGAACCCTCTATCGATATATGTGTAAATCAGGTACCTGGTTTAGACATGTGGGTTAAGCCAGACCGCAGAGTAAGATTAACATTACACATGTACACACAGAAACACGCACAAGCTGTTTCAATATATGATATTGACAAGAGAATAAAGTGTCAAATCCGATATTTAGCCAGATTTGGAAACGACTATTTTCAGCATTAATGCTAAGCAAGCCGAAGCGAAGCCATGTCTTGAACAAGTGTTCGAGTATTGATTATGTAGAAGCCATGAGTGATTCTCAACATCTTCCATATTTCCTAAAAATTATGCATCTACGAGAAGCGTCTTAAAATCTATTTAAAAATTTTTAATGAAAAAGTTGAATGCATTATATTGTATAAAATTAAAACGAAATGTCTGTAAATACATTTTTAAAAATCTGCAAAGAATTTTAAAAAGAGTTCAAACCCATTTAAGGATTTTCAAACGTTTTTACAAAATTTAAACTAATTTTTAAAAGAGTTTGAAAGAATTATGAAATTATAGGCAGTTTTCAATATTTATAAAAAATAATTGTGATAATGAAATGCTCAACTTTTCTTCAACGACCAATAAATGCATATTATTAATTGCTGAGGGAATGAAAACGTTTTCAAAAACGAATTATCGGAAAGTTTAATCTGTGAATGAATGGTTCCGCAATCAATGTTGCTAACCAACCAAGTCCGATTCACGCTATCGTTATAGTCCACGTCATTTAGGTCTGGATTCGTCGATTGCATTTGTGCAGTAGTCTTAATTTTTAACTCGCATTGCATCGGCTGACTTTGCTCTATGGAAACTGGGTTGGTTAAGCGTTGTGTTTAATTGTACGCAAAAATGCTAAATTCGCGTTTTCACTTGTCGACGACAAAGCAAAAAAAGGGACAAAAACTATATCCATGTAAATAAATTCACCGTGTAGCCGTGTTGCAAATACGAAATCTGTTTATTTATACCTAAGCAGGAGCATGTAGATCATATATATGCATTAGTATGGTAATTAGCAGAGGAACCTTGTATATAATCACAATTTAGCATTAAGACTAGCATTCATCGACACTTTTTTATGGAATTTTTGAAAATGTACTTTTTATATGAAAACAATTCTGACTTAGTATTTTCAACAATATCTCACTAAAATTTATCTGCTTTTTAAACAATTTTTAAAACCTATTAAGAATACTAACAGCATGTAGTAAAAGCGTGACTTGGCTTGCAATTACACTTCTTAGTTCGGGGTTTGAAGTGTAACAGAATTCAAAACAACTTTGCCTTTGCGACCTGCTCAACCTAGTTTCTCCTGGACAGTTTCTAGTGTGTCGCTTGTTGAATTAAGCGTTACCTGGTGCGCTCTTTGCATCCACTGCAATTAGTGTACCTTTGCCTACTATACACTCTTTTCACCCGAATGAAAGAAAAAAGGGAGAAGCTTCTCATAAATGAAGTCGTGCAAATTGCCTTTGGTTACCACTCTGGCAAACCACAACTTACACCAAACGTTCGTTTCCAATTAATAGCACCTTCTCAGGTAATGCTTTTTCTATTGTACTCCCATTTCCACTTAAATGTTACAAGAATGAAAAAAGTATCTTCTAGTTAGAAAAGCGTGATACTTCATGAAAAAATAATAAAGTTACTTGATCGTAAAATAACAAAGTTACTTTTTCATAAAATGAAACGAGACGAGGTGGAAAATGTTTTATTTCTAGAGGTATATAAAATGTGTGTTTACCTTCACGAAGAGTAATTATGTAGAAACTTTCGCGACTTGGTTTGCTGCGACCCTTGGCGTTGACAGCTACTACTCGAAAACTATAAACATTGTAGGGAAGCAAATTTTCTATCGTGTACGTAGTATTGTTTCCTGGTGTTTCTATTCCATCCCTCTCATTCCAGTCTCCAGTTTCTCCAACTCTGAAAAATAAATATCTTTTTACAATATTGCACATTTTTCTTACATCCTTAGAAGTAACATTTCTGTAAATTTACAATGCGAGAAAAATATTTACAAAAAAATAGAACCCTCTCTATGAGATATTAGAATTCTAATGAATAATTCCATCATTTTTGCCCTAAAATGTGCGTGAGCGACCTCTAAATATATATATATTTTAATTAAAAAAAAATCAGACATATTTTTTTGCGACTGTCATTAAGAATTTATAAGGTTTCACGCGTATCTCACTTACGACTCTAAATTCGTTAATTTTCGTTCAACTCAGGCACGTACTGAATCCACCGAGACTATAAAGTCTGTGCAGTAGAATTAGTTTTACGTAATGGATACTAGTTCGCCCTACGGGGGTATCCACTGAACAACGTTCCATCCAACCCACCACTATACACTCTGAAACCTTCGCGCGTGTAAACTATTTTATTTAAGACTATCATTGGTTCAAACCAAACGCCCAGATACTACATTTTCCAGTTTAGACTCGTGAAAGCTTTGCATACTCAATTCCCTGTTAGAAACAGTTAGAAACTTTCGTAGTTTATTCATTCTGTTATGTTTTTGTTTCCTTCCGGCGACGCAAAATCTGTAATTAAAATTCAAATCACTCCCGGAATTGATTTACTATTCTGTAATAACTTTTCTATAGCAAATTTAGTAATTTTTCTATGTAGCAAATATTTAGCATTCTGTAAGAACTAGTCATTTGAAGGGAATTTTTAGAGGGGAGATCAAAGAAGGGAGGTCCAACAAGGGTGTGAAGGAATCTAAATTATCAATCCGTAATAGACAGCTGACACAAACATGTATTTTAATTAAATCTACATCATTTCTAAAGTAGTTTTCTTATTTACGAATCAACGTTCTATCCAAGCACAACAAGTTAGAGTACCTCAATTCTTTTTTTTTTTCTAAATGTAACAAGGACCCAAATATTTTGGCGGAATTAAATATGGTAAATTATGTGCAAATAAAAACATGAAACGGAATGTTAAATGTTTATGTCATTAAAGTCTAATGGCTAGTCACAGAGAGTACGTGATATATTGACAGAAATAGATAAAAGTTAACATTTGACAACCAAACAAGGTAGGTACACGTACTCAAACTACCCTGCTAATTAGCAACTCCTAGGCTTGATGGATCGTAGTACAGCTTCGTGATTCGTCGTTAATTCTATGTGTAAACGTATTTGACGAAAGCGTTTCATGTTGTTCCCCATTGGTGCAAAATCTGGCCATGTGCCGAGAGTGTAATCGATGGGGTGGAAATCATCCTACTGAAATGTTTTCCAAATCACTCTCAGCACCGGCCCAATTTGTCCAACTCGAGAGTCACTAATCACTACAAAATTTTTAGATCCAAACCCTTTTCTCACCTCTTTTTCTAACCGAAAGCTTATTCAAAATTTTCTTTCTATATGCCATAAAGTCGCATATCAAACTTTGGAATCTGCCACAATTCAAAACAAGGTCACAGGTGTGGTTTCGACAATATGATAATTATGACCTTCTGTGGTCCGTACGCCCTTATGGAATTTTATTCGAGCTAGTATAGAAACACGCATGTGTGGTTAGGTATTATACTATCTAATTTAATGCTACAATATTAAAAAAAAAAAAAACCCTTTAAAGTACATCTTTCCAATAAATTCGACTATCAATATTAAAGCAGGTTGGTTCTCTATATTCCTTTACTCGTATAATATTTCATCTGAATATCGTTTAATTGAATAATCAGGTAAATTAATTAATATAACAAATTGAAATTCAATATCATTAAATGAGGTGATTGCAAAAATATTAATTGTGTTTTAATTATTGATAATTTAATTTCAATTAAGGAACCTGACAGTTGCTACTCATTTAAACATTCATTTAGAAGAAGATAATTTAAACTAGAAAATTATGAAATAAATAAACTTCCCAATATTTTCTTTAGAAGAGAAAGTATAATTTGAGAAAAAAAAAAACAAGCAAATTCAAAAAGTTTTTATGCTAATCCTGGAGGGCGTTAAAAAAGAAACATAGAGGGGTCAAATTTTACTCAAATCTAATACATTCTCTCTGATGAGTATGTAGAAAATAATAATAAAGTTCGAATTGAAAATCCTATCACCTGTATTGGTTCCCAGCATCGATTTCCTTCGATTTTAATAGTTTCGCATATCCATTCGGCACTAGAAAATTTCCACGATTTCTGCACGAATGAAGCAATCCGAAATGGAAATATTTTAAATCATTCGTTCGCCGAGGATTATTCATGGCCACGCATTCGATCCAATTTGTTTTTATGTCAGTTTCGCCGATGGTAAAGAGTTCCGAGTAATCTCTGTTGAGGATAATTCTTTTTGCAGTGAGTTGTTTGAGTTTGGCAGAAACCAGGAATGTCTACGTTACTGAAAATTCAGGAAGTGTCAAAATCATTTCGAATTTTTTTTTTATCAGAAGCTAAAATAAGTAATTAATATCTAGGATAGAAATAATTCAAGTTTTGATAGATTCAGTAGATATAGGCAATTTAGTCAGCCATAAATTAGTGAAAGAGAACTGCATTTAAAATATTTGTATGGACCAACGATATATTTTTGCAGACATGTGGGTGAAATTTTCTACTTTACACTCCACGTTTTTTAATTTAAATATCATAATTTACATACATTTCACCGCGGAAATTCAATTATATATGAAGCGTTATTGATATTAGGATAAGGTTTTTTTTAGTTTTATTGGCGAGTTTTTTCTTTTCACAGATGGCGTAGCCGGAAAAAGGAAAATAAAAATTCTGGCATGAAAAACGGTAGGCAAGAGAAACGATAAAAGCTGAAAATGTAATTTTTTCATAGATGATAAGCACGGGTTTTGTAAAAACAGTAATGAAACGAAGGTATCTTTGCAAGTTTCAAGTATTATCGAGTTACATAACAATACTAAATTCGTAAAGCGATACTCATTACTAACTGAAACGTAGCGTATGATCGATTACACCATCGGATTATTGTATTTTAGGTATCTGTTGTACCGTTTCCAACTTCTCTTTCATAATGGTGCAACTCATTTTCACAAATAAAAAAAAACCAAATCAGCTGGTGCAAATCTATATACTGAGATTTTGCGAAAAGTAGTACCGAAATCTACCCGTAGAAGAATATATTCTTTTACTGACATAAATTCGTAAGTTAAGATTGCGCAGAGAATAATTTCAATAACGATGGGTATGCATAATTATGTATACAGTCATAATTGATATATGTAACAGAGTATACCGACTTGAATCAATTTACTTATGCTGCTCATTGTTCATCAAACATAAACTCATGCACCTGTATGTTCAAGCGGTTCGTGCAAGCATTGCAAGCACAGAAGATACGTGCACCTACCCTACTGATCAAATACGCAGAGGATTGGGTTGGTATTATCAGTCCTAACGTTTCGCATCTGCTGGATGGACATGGTTTATGTCCCCGTATTATGGCATGATTTATTCGCTTTCTCCCTTGCCACCCTCCACCCTCAATCCCATTCCTCTCTCAGCTCCACCACCAACAATTCTTCTTGATGGTGCAACGTTACGTTTTTGTTCAAGATTCAGAAGCTCCACTCAAACCCTCAAGAGCCCTTACTTTATTTAATATTGTAGACACAAATGGGACAATTTATATTTGGCTTAATTAAGTTTGAATAATAATAAAGAATGTTAAAATTAAATAGTAGAAACAATAGAAGATAATCACTCATCCGGATGCAAGAAAGTATCTTTTCGGAAAGGTAATGTTTGAAATGAATTAGATACATGATGTGATTGGGATTGATGGAAGCAGGAAGGTTCCTGTCAACCTAAAGTCCTTTGAGAGATAATATTATACGTTTGACATTTGCATAATAACATCATCAATACACAGTCGATGAAGACATATATACTGGAAAGTTATCGGTCACTGCTGACTTTAATTATGTAACACATCTACGGGTTATTCGATGACATATTTAGTACGTATTTACCAGATGAATTTTGGCTTTCCATAAAATACGAAAATGTAATTTAGGTTGAACTTTCACAGAAAAAACAAGGACTGAAAGTCTTTACAGCTGAAATCAATTTTTAGGCTGACTTAAGACTGAAATTCAGCCTAAAAACTGATTTCAGCTGTAAACACTTTCAGTCCTTGTTTTTTCTCTGTTATCTTAAAAAAATAATCTCACAAAAATGTTAGAAAAGTTGGTTCATATGTTAATTAGCAACGTTTCATAGTGAGAACGGTTTCATAAACTCAATTGAATTATATCGGCATCACTTACTTACTGTACTTTGTTATATATATTAACATTGTACATATGTCTGAACAGGTTTGTTTTTTCGTACTTTCTTTTTTTAAAACGTGCAACAATAATACAAAATAGTACCAGTATTAAAAATCATGAACGTGTTCTTGTATACATTTTCCTATATTGTCAAAAGTAAAAAATCCATATATTATATTGTCGAGCACGCAATTCATACTTCTATTATTTGAATAAACTAGCTAATCATGAACACGCGTACGCGATATATTTTTGAGACATTTTGTTACACGACTTTTTCAGAAAGGAGATATATAAGTTATAAATTGTTAAAAACTTGCTTCACGTTTCCAATTCCACTTTAAATTTTGAAATTCACTGTTACCCATTAGTCAACCTGCTTATTCTCAGTCTAGAATTAAAATATTCCACCCAGGGACATATATATAGGAACGTCACACCGTCGATTAACGATTCTTACCCTTTCATTTTCTCTGAGCTGGGTAAGCTCTATCTCTTGAATTCACCCAAAGGAACAAGCAATGAAATTTTCAGGTACCTAGTTCTGTCTCTGTCGATGTATATCTATCAGCCCACTTTCCTATTGGTTTTCCCGGTGCAATATTTTGCAAGATAACCGGAAAGACGAGCTCGTCCATCGGGGACGCATAGCTCGAAACTCTCGAAAGCATGCCTGAGGGACGAATGACATGTAGGTTAGATTCTTGTATATGACTTTCTTGAAATCGTAGGTGAAGAAGAAAGCAAAACAAAAAATAAAGAAATTGAAAAGAGAGATGAGAAAAGAAGTCGGAAATAATGCGTGAAATAGTAGTACATATATTTATTGTAGTCCATAAATATATTTCCAAAATGGATCATTTGGCATCTTTAAACGTAGTACAAAAAAGGACAGTGTAGCTACAAACTTCAGACTATCTACTTTTAACAGCTACATCTGTGGAAAAATAATATAGCTAAATATTTTGTAGTTGAAATTCAGTAGGTGGATAGTATCTTTAAGAGCTTAACTAATAAAAGTCTCTCGGTGGAAAAGTAGAGATAAGGAAAAGCAAAGGGAGGGTAAAAAGATAGAAAAGAAGAAAGGCGCCAGGTGTCTTTCATCCAGCAATTTGGCAGGACCCTATTATTCCAAGCCTTATTCAATCTCTGTATAAATCGACGCTATTTCCCCGCGAATTACCGACTTGATATCCTTCTTCCTTATCCCAATGCCTCTCACATTGCTCCACGATTCTTCTTCTCTCTTTGTCTTCCTATCTTTTCTACCTCGTACTACCTGGGCAGTACGGCTCGAGGGCCAAATCAATTCGAAATGCTCGGCGGCATCGGTGAGTTTTCATGGATATTTGAAGGCCTTTGCCGACGCTGGAGGAACGTTCAGTTGTTCCAGAAATTTGATTTGGTAACTCACGTGAGAAATCAAAGTACCGCGTTCGCTTTTCCAATCTCCTGGCCCACCCTTTCGTGTCCTCGCACTTCCTCTTACTTCACTCCACTTGAGCCATCTTTTCTTTTCTTACATTTCATTTTCTTTTGTGTCCTTTTCTTTTCATTTTTTTCTTCTTTTCTTTTCTTTTCCCTAGTGGAAGGGAAAGGGTGGCGGTGTCTCCGCGATGGCCGATCTTTTCGATTTAAAACTTTTAACAAGAATAGATTCGCCAACACCGAGCGAAATGTATCATCGCTCCATACCAGGACATCTTTTGACTTTAAATGGAATATCAAACTCACCACAATACGTATTGCTATTCGTTCGTCCGGAATGGGAGAGGAAATCACTTGAGCGTTATCTATCACGTGTCAGTGTGAGCTTTGACGAATGAAAAAGAGGAAATGGGTGGGAAAGGTGATTTTCTTTGAGGACTGTTTTGTAAGGGCAACAATGAATATGGATGATGGATTATTTTCGTACGTTTCTGACAGAAGGTATCTTTAATATTTTCTGGGCGACTGTCTCCATCAGGTGATAACGTCTAGAGAAAAGGTGTGGAGATGCGTAAAAAATATAAATGATGTGCAATTTAATTTATCACACGCAAATCATATAATATATATATATTGAATTGCATTTACAGAATTATTTACAACGCTCTTTATTCATGATAATTCAACGCCCTTTCGGAAAGATAATTCTTTTCCATCTTTTCCTTTCAATTTTCCAATACTGACGTAAGGTTACATTTAAGATTCCCAGTCACACAAAACAAAGATGTTCTACTCCAAGAATGTCCTAACTCTTTTTCCTTTCTCCTCCTTTGATCTTTCTCTCTGTGTCTCCCTTGTTGTTTACGAACATCGCGTTAAAGTAAACAGTGAAATAAGCATAAGCACTGTCCTTTATTCCTGCATTTTATCACTCGAAAGCACCGTGTTGGTGTGAATACACGCATCGCAAATTTCTTCTTCCTACCAGGAGTTGTAAATACTTTGTTTTCTCACTCAACATAAGAGGCAATTTCTCATATTAAAGTAGTCTGTATTTCTATATTTCTATTGCAATTCTTATTTCAGATAAGGACTCAATGGCCATGACCTCGAGCTATGACCGTGGCATGTGCAATCGAAAATTTCAAAATGCCATACCATATCCATATTCTAGTTCTAGGTGTAGATATATGTATAATATTTGTTCGATAGGTCATCGGCGCATTGCATTGCAAGGATCGATCAATAGCCAAATGGTTTTGAATACCGTCTCCACTCTCCTCTCGTAGGTAGGTCGATCGGAAATCTCTCACGTTCCGAACAATGTGGAAAGTTATGCGAAATTCCGCATAAGTTATTGATTCTTACAATTTATTGCCTCCACTTTGAAAACGCCCAATAAATGTCGTCTGCATTTTTATTCTACAGGTTTATTAAAACTAATACGTCTTCTCCCCAAGTTAATATCCTGAATTTACATTTTTCAACATAAGGCATGCAATTTTCAAAATACTCAGGCACACAATAACTCGTGCAGATCTAAATATATTAATTCGCCGGACTTTGATTACTAATTTGATTACTATGAGTATCGAATAAAGATATGATTTCATAGCATATAATCATTTCCAGAAAAATATCTTGGGATAAAAAGGAATTGATTCTTTTAGATTTATGCTTTGGAATTAGTAAAGTTAGGAGAAAGTGCTTCATTCTCATTCAGTCTATTACCCATCCTTTGAATTAAGTTTTATGTACATACAGTGAACAGATTTATGACCTGTAAAACCAATTGATTCATGGGTAAGACTTTCTTGAAGATTTTTTTATATATGGCGCTTCTCCACATTTCTAACATCTTATATAAATAAGAATTTCTCTTAAATTGTCTTTTAGCACAAGTTTAAATTATTATACATAATTGCAGTAAGTACCTTCAGTATCTTTTCAGTATTATTCCAAGAATTCTTTACATTTGTAGAATTGTAATTACTACAGAGATATGCTGAATGAATTATTCTATTATAATAACCACTTTTATTTCGAATTGTTTTTCACCCTCAGTTTTTCAGGTAGGTATTTTTATCATTGTTCGGAATGTTTTCCATTGCAGTTATTTTCTTCGTATTATACTGAAACTTTTCATTTCTGTTATGTTTCAAGATCCACCTGTCAGCTTCTTTTCAAATCTTCCTACACAAACTCCATCAATGGATTCATGTAGCTCACAATTCCTTCTTCAGCTGCTTTCATTGTCATTCCACACAGTCTGAGAGTTCTTTTGGAAATCCAATAATTTCTGTCTCCTCTCTTATCATGCACAAATTGTATCATCACATATATCTCTTATTTAAAAATAAATGTAAAAGAAAGTAAAGAAGAATCGACTAAAATTGTTAAACGGGGCACAGAAATACTGTCAGTAAAATCTGAGTTTTCAACAATTGTCAATGTATTCTTAAATGAAACTCAGCACGATGAGGTGAAGGAAGTTGGTACAAAAGCGAAATCTTTTTCTTCAACGGAAAAACTGCAGACTTGATGGGATGAAAGTTTTTACAGTTTTTTTTATAGATTTTTCTCCAGACTAGGTAAGCGAATCTTGATTTTTAATAATATGGCGCACTTCCGTAGCCTTCTTCAACTTTAATCCTTACTCACTGATAGTAATGAAAGTTAATGCAATCTCCCCTCTGACGAAAGAAGGGCTGTCATAGTTAACTCAGAACGTTTCAAGCTCAACTTTTTATCAGCTTAGTGCTCTTTGAAGGCAATTAAAAATGGCGATATTTCATTTAAGAAGCGATTTAAGTAATTTCATTATAACGTTCTCTTTTATGTTTATCTCTATTTATTTTTACCAATTTATTCTTCAGAATAGGTGATTTACTGCAGAAGCATTTTGTTCCATTTATACAGGAAATATTTCTTATTGTTAATTAAATCCATAATGTTCTTATCGCAACGTTTTTTATGGCAATTAAAACGTAAGCTTTTTACTAATTCAAAAAATCTAGAGTTCAAAAGCTCGCCCAATGAAGAATATTTCGAATTTTCCAGGTAATTCATTCAGGCGTAGATTTTATCAAAAAATTGAGACTTCTAAAACTTTTATTTTATTATTGAATGTAAACTATATCTGGCGACGACCGAGCGAACTATCGTTTTTACGACATGTGTGGCTATAGTGGCTGCACTAAACTTTGCACGAGACATTATTGTACGTGGGGTTGTCATTTTGAGGTAGAAGTATGAGAAAAATGCTTTGATAGCATCATTTATTGAAGAATTATTTTCGGGAAAGTATATTTTTCTGTTGATGGTATTAAATTGAAATTGAAACTGAAATTTAAATTTAAATCTAAAATAGATCTAACTAAAATCCAAAATTCTATTTTAATTACTGCAGATCGAAAATGTAAAAACTATTCAGATTAAATGCTAATAATGCTTTCAATTATATGCTTCACTTCAATCAAAACACTTCTCTCAAAAGATCAATTTATATTTGATATTTATGTCAGTATGTCAACTCATAAATTGTAGCTCACTGCAAACGACATTAATCGTAGAATTTAATTTCGGAGAGAGCGGCTTGGTCGTGAAAATCATCAGTATGCAGTTGGAATCGCGATTGCCTAATGGGATTTTTGGATGAAACGTCGGATTGTATTCACTTGTGTCAAAAAGCGGATTCCAGGGTCAAGAGTTTCCGCCCTCACTGTTTTCTCGCTTTTGTGTCTTCTCCAATTTTCCATTCACGTGCCACGAATGTTGTGGCTTCTCCAAGATCTTTGAATGTCTATTGACATTCCACAGCTCACTTTCCAGTCGGTTTACAGTAAAAGTGACTCCTTACCTAAACTAACTTGCCTTTATGTGCCACCTTTGAACGGATGTTTGAATTGACCGAACCCAAATACTTGAGAAACTAAGTCAAACCCAGTGGTGTTTTACAATTTTTCCTACCAATTAAAATACCAAATGTAAAAGATCCTCTAAAAGATAAACAAGGAGTAAAAGGAGAACAATTTTTTCTGAGGTAAAAGAAAAATTCAAGGGAATATCCTAATCTTTATGATTATTGGACTCGGGAGTATACCTCTAATTTACGCAATGGCGGATTAGCCAAGAGCGAGAAATAGTATCTACTCTCATAAAAATGGCAACAGTACAATTCCCAGAATTAACTCGACAGGGAGATGGCAGCCTTGATGCAGATAGAAAATAACCGAGGATTTCCCCAGAGGGATTGATTCGTTTTTTGTTACTCCAGTGATTTTAATCCGTCCGTCTTCTTTGGAATTTTTATTCAAGATTTTTTAAATTTTATAACAAATTTTAAACCTTTGTTCGAGGATAAAAATTGATGAAATAACCATATTGAAAGCCACGGGATCAGTAATGTCGGACTTTAACAAAATGGTTTTACGAAACAAACCGGCGTAACCCAGTATGTAGGCGAAACGAACGAAAATCGATCGCACAGACCCATTGAGATTTATAAGCAAGACAAGATTTATTCCTCGTTTAAAAGGGTTACTTTATAGATGCGCTTAGGTGAGTATTTAATTTCTTTTTTTCGCATTCATTGTGTAATGTAAATTATTAGTGCTAGAACCTTCTAACCCATAAAAAAGATGTAAATTATAATTTCACAATATTATTTTCAGTATCTTATAGTCTTATATATCATATGTTATGTGTATCAATTAAGTTAAAATAATTACCTAATTTTTTATTTTTTTTTAATATGACTTAGGTTCAAAAAGAAATTTTACAAAATAATTCTAAAAATCCTCACATTAACTTAAGAAGAGCAGAGTTCAACAGAGTTCCTTCAGACCAACATCGCTGTATCTACTTACTGGCTGAATAAAATAGTCTATATCTACTGAATGAGAGGGATCACATGGGACCAAGGTATTCCATTTACAGTAAAGTGACAGAGAACTTTTTAAAAATATTCAATACTTAAGAATGATTTGGGAATAGCTCAGACACAAATATACCTATTATTTTATTTAAAAATTATTATTTAATGTGATTTCAATTTTCAAGCACAGATTTGTCCCTGATAATTCTTTTATACTGTTACTGCTCTAAAAATTTGACAATTTCTAAGAATAAATTTATTCAGTTATTTAATATAATTTCAAACATTAGGAATACAAAAACAAAATTAAAAGTTGTTAAAAATTGTTTTCCATACCATGAAGTTTAATCCATAAATCTCATCCACACGTCAGCAAAAATATATCGTTGGTCCATACAAATATTTTAAATCCAGTTTTCCAGACACTGCATTCTGTTAATGTCTGACCAAAATTGATTCTTTCTACTGGAATCCATGAAATATCTTTCACTAATTTCTGGCTCAGGCTAAATTGCCTATATACATTTACTGAGGGAATTTAAGGAAATCCGGAAATTGAAAAATGTCCGAAAAAATCCGGGAACTGTCCTGGATTTTATTTTTAACGCTGAATGTGAATTTCTAGGTTGAAAAAACTTTTACAAAAATTACGCATGTCGCAATCCATTATGAATTGTACGATGCGATTCTACGCTATAAGAGGACCTTATATTTATAAGTGTAAAAAACGAGGGAATTATCCGGAAATTTTGCGGGTAAAATTTAGTAGACACTTGTTCTAATAAATTTTCAGAAATCATCAGTAAACCTCTCGACTTCAACTAATAAATGTTCAATTATGTAAACATACTAAGGTACACATCCGATCAGAAACAAATCTTCCTTCCTAAAAGGAGGTAGGTTGGTTCCATTAAGTCACTTAATAGAATCATTACCTTATTTGAATTTCCCTTTGAGGGCAGAATTGTGAAGGGTGTTTAAGTACTTCTTACTCCTTTGCTAGAACGCCATGCAAATTCTAATGGATAATAAGGCGGAAGAATCATAATGGGAACCCTAATGGACAATGTGCGGTGTTAGGTTAATCAACTACCTCGTCTGTCGACAGGAACATAGGAAGATGAGCATATACTTGCTGTTATTAAAGCACCTTATCATCTCCTACTTATTACGAAAATGTGGCTTCTCTCACCCAACCACATTCATCAACCGCACGAAAAAGGAACATCAGCTTTTATTCACGTAATTACCTCAACACTTAACATATGGAAAATACTTTGTGTCATTTAATGTGCCCTAAATGCTGAAAAGCTGATTTAACGAAATAAAATAATTTCAGTTTAATTAATTATTGTATACATGTATTAAAAGCTTTTAATTTTCATGCTTTCGAAATAAAACTAAATCAGAAGTAAAATCTCGAAAACCGTTATGTAGAAATGCAGTTTTAATTAACATTTTTCATTAAGGTCTACATCTTATTCGTTCCTTTCGTATCATTTCAACCCTCAAAGTATTCAGAACACGAAACCGCACTAACCTCATTCCAAAAAAAATTCACCCCTATCTCGGCTAATCTTCCTTTTCTCTCCCTTCCTGAAGGTTCTAATTAATATATCGACGTGTTCACATGTCTAGAGGAAGTGACTAGTTCCCCTAGCACTTGGAATTTTTCATGAAACAATTCAAAGTGCTCGCACCTCGAAAAGCAGTTCGGATGTACCGTATATATTTCCTCGAAGTTAGATAAGACTGCTGAAATATCGACAGCAGCTGAAGGGTGTGACAGTGGTTGGTGGCAGATGGAAGAAGTGGGGCAAGGGAAAGGGAAGATAATCCCTTCGAGAGCTTCCCAGCACCGTGAAGCTGAACGAGTCAAGGATAATCACCGTAAAGCTCAAGATCTAAGAAGATATCGACGTGGTGTCCTCTTGATTCTGAATCACAAACAATACAAGAGACAAGACGACGGCCCTTTTCAGGAAACGATCCCCTATTCCTTTAACTATAATGCATTTTCTTTCAAAAAGACATTTTCTTTCTTTACAACTTACGTTGAACATTATTAATTCTTACCCTTCAATGACCTCTCTTATTTCTTCATTTCTCCATTCCCGCAATTCTGAACTGTTCTGCACACTTCTGAATCTCTTAAAATATTTAAAAATCCTTTAATTTTAAATTGTCTGAAATCCTGTGAATCTTTTTAGCAAAAGGAGTGCAATAACGAGAATTTAATATTTACTAGTAATTGACTCTTTCTATTAAGAGCAAAAACTAGCTGTGAAATTGTACCAACTTTTGTACTCATTCAATGAGCACTTTGCTTCCTCATAGAGGAAGCAATAAGAAGTTTATATATTTTTTGAACATTTTTTAAAAATTTTAAATAATAATTTTTAATATTGACATACATCGTTTAGACACAAAGAATCTTCATTTTCTTTACATCAGCTTTAAATTTTAATTATTTCAGAAATTATAGTCGAAAAATTAGTTTTTTAAAAATGCAATTAACCATAACTTTCTTATTTTACAATTAAATGCATTCATCATACAGGTCAATCGATTCGTCTCGATGACAGGAATCTTCATTTTCCTTACACTAGCTTTAAATTTTCAATATTTGAGAAGTTATAGTGGAAAAATGAATTTTACGAAAATTATAAAAGTATATAAAACTTTTAAAATTAAATATTTTGTGAAACCCTTGTAAAAACTATCTCTACGCGTTTTCAAGAAATTTCTGGATCGTGACACACATACACACACACACACACACACACACACACATCTGGACATTTTTTCAGATCATCATATTAGATATATTGCTCTTGAAATATGTTCAAAAAAACCTTTTTTAGGAAACTGGATTTTGTCACCACTACATAGCTTCCTCTATGAGGAAGCAAAAAGTGACAGGTAACGATAATTGGCAAAAAGTAGAGTTTTATTAGGTAAAATACAGTTTATGTCCTTTAACGATGAAATAGTACTTATTCTAGAGTTTTTAAGTTATTAATATTCATCAATGATTTAATTTTTGACGCTAGAGGCTTCTAATTAGGAGCAAGATTAAAATTATACAGCGCTGTATAAGAGTTTTTTCCGTTCAAAAAAGATCTGCCAAACGGGATTAAAATATAAGATAGCCAAGAATAATATTTAAAAAGACCTTTACTTCTTATTTTATAGTAGAGAGTGGCAGATGTCTAAGAGTCACGGAAATGCAATTCTGAAGAGAAGGAATGAAAATAGTCTGATAATTAAAAAATAAAGGAGCTAGACGAACGAGTAAAATGGCGACGAAGTACGAGAATAGGGATGAAGGAAGAAGAGCATCTTTCGTTTGCTTGAAGCGCGCGAATACCTCAACTATATCACTATAATTAAGAAATGCCGCGTTCTGTTTAAGTATTCCACCGTAATCTGGTGGAACGGAATTAAAAATGATGAAAAGAGATAAACAAATGAACCAAGCGAAACCAAGCACTCTTTCTACTCAAGAGTGACAGACCCCCAGCATGAATCATTTAGAGCTTGGAAAGCTACATGTACACTCTCTTTGTCTGAAGAAAGTAGAAAAAAAATTAAAAAGGGAGAAATTAAGTGTCCACATGGACTTACATTGCGGTGGAATCCAAGAAAATGCTAATGAAAGTTGATTCAGGTCTACCGCTAAAAAATTGCGATGTTTGATTTCACAGCTTATCTTTGATCTTTTGATCTCACTGCAACTAAATAAATAAATATCTGAGAGGAAAGTTGCAGTTTCGTTTGTATAAATGATAATTAAGAAGACATTAAATTTACATTAAATTACCTTAGTTAATACAGTACAATGTCGTTCAAGATTTTTTAATCCATTATAGATTTGATAACATTTCAAGAAAAATGTATGCTTCTGAAAAACTTTTAGACCTTTTTGAATGATAAGTAAATGTAAATGATATGAAGAGTCTTCATTACCGAGTTTCTACAGGAGAACTGGTGTTATCTTTTTATGGGCAAAAAGATAAGGAAGTGATATTTTGTATTTGAATTTAAATCCTGTAAGATTGTCAATTTTCATTCAATTTTTGTGTCCATTTTCGATCCAAAAGTGGATCAAAGCGTTGCACAATGGAAAAACAATTATAACATCTACATAGGAAATTGTGAATGTAGTTGTAATTTTTCAATTGTGTTTTTCATTGTGCAATACTTTGATCCACCTTTGAATTAAAATTTGACACCTTTTGGGATTTATTTTGATGATGAGGCTTTAATATTTTGATTTTCTCTGAGCAAATAAAATGCAACGCGACAGATTTAGTAGAAATATCGATTATGGCTTTCAGAGCCAATTGCTGTGCGAATTTCTCGTATTTGAATTTCACGCCCTGATGCATAAATAGATTCATTTTTTAACGAACCATATCCATTTGTCCATCGTATGCATTCGCTCCGATGCGTCGTCGTACTGATCGAATAGTGTTTCGTCGTATATACATCTAACGTAACTCACATGAACAGTGACTGCATGTCCAATCTATGTATGTGCATTCGACGAATATAAATATGAAAATCTACTCCTCGCACGTCGGGCATCACGTATTTCTCAGGAAAACTTTTGTACAGATACAATTGGACTTTCTTTTTCAAAATTCTAAATTCCAATAGGGTTGACAACTCAACCGATCGTTGTAACTTTCTGACTTGAATATATTTCAGGATATTGTTTTAATGAGGATCTTGCATTGAAAGTCAAGATAAGTTTTTAAATAATTTTCACGATATTTAAACTTCTCATAAAACTAAAATATTGCAGAATATGAGCTTCCCTGCATTTTTATCTGATGCTTTACTTCAAAAATAAAAATCTCGACATTTTTACAAGTACTTTCAGTACACAATTTCCTAGAAAAGAATTTTCAAAGGGAGATTTTTCAATTTATTTTATAAAAAAAAAGATCAATTCCAATCAATATCTAAATCCAGGTGCATTTGACAGTCAATTGGTTTCTCTTCATTGCTTTTTGAAATAACCTTACAGCAGGAAATTCGTTGATATTGATATGGGTTACTTGATAAATGTTCAATTTTATGCGGATGTCATATATAAAAAGCAAAATTTCCTATTATAATAAAACATAGTTTTGATATACAGGAAAAATAGAACAAATTCATGCATTTAAGATGAATTAATCTATAATATGACAACATAGTGTAATAATTTAAAATATGATAATTCTAAATTGTGAAAAAAATTCGTTAGTTATACTGTATTTATCAATTTTCAGAAAAATATTTCTAGCACTGATATTTTCAGTTTAGATGGACATCGATTTCGATGTTAAAGGACGTGATGTAGGAGGCATACGGGATAAATTTTTAAGGGGAAATACGATCCATTTGTCAGAATTTTGTTGGCGAACGCGTAAATTACAACGTTCTCGACTATTTTAACGATTTCCCTTTATAAACGACAGGTTTCATCAATTTTAGTTGAGCTTTTGCATCCTTTCACATTGTGGATTCAATTTTTCAGTGAGCAGAATAAAAATTGAGATAATGTGCACAATTGATTACTTATTTTGAATACAATTTTATTGATTGTGCAAAGGGATTTTAAATCGGGAATAAATATCATTCCTGCAGTAAAGTTAATAATGTTTCCTCTCGAATAATTAACGAAAATAGGATTGTTAATTTGCAAGCTGAAAATAGATAAACGTCGAATGAGCGATAAATTTTGTCAATTTGTATAATTTAGGTATTATGATGTTATTACTGCCTCTAAAATATTGTTTACACGTTCTGAGGCTCCAGAAACAAAAACGTATGTGTATAGTAAATAAATCTTCGAATTGAACAGTCAGTGCTAAACGACGTAAATGTTTAATCATTGATATGGTAGAAATGTTTGCCTTATTATACACGATATCTATAAATAGAATATTTTTGCGTTTAAATGTCAATTTGCATTTTGCACTTGTATGCAGGCAGAAATTGCTAATTAAACTTGTAATACGGATTGATAAGCATATGCATATTCCAACTTGCGAGAGCATTATACGGATTCGACAAACCTTGTCGTATTTATCATAAATAGTGGCAACTGACGTTTACAAAATCATGTAAGGGAAGTAAATAAAACTGTAACGGCTTTACCGGTAGCTAAGATCAATGGGGAAAAGTATCAATGAATAAGATATAAGAGTACGCCTGGAAAACTGGACGGAAATGAATAAAACAGAAAGGAATGCATGAATGCTAAAAAAGCAACCTAGAGATATCTGGAAAGTAAAAAGTTTAGAATGAGAGCAAAGTTGTAAGGATACACGAAAGTATAAGATTTTAGATGAAAAAAAGTTCATTTTGTAATCGAAAAGATCAGGTTGGGTTAGAAATATTTATAAGAAACAATTCTATCTCCACTAGAGTCCCAGCAAAAAAGCTTAAATTACAAGTTTGAAAAATTCCTTTTTTACAGAGTTTGATTCGTTACTTATTTTATACTGCCTCAAAATTTGTAACGCGTTAATGTAACCGATACTTAAAAAAAACGCTGCTTTTTTGTAACTGATAGTGCAAGTAGTTAATTAAGTTACTCTATAGTAAACTGAACTGTAGAATTTGCCGAACGCTGTACGTATAGAGTACTTCATTTTAGAATCCGTCATCGAGTTTCTGAACGTACATCGAATCCGATTGTAATGTCAGTTTTGCTCATACGTCTCACGTAAGTACTCCCTGGCGAACTCTCGATCAAAAAGTCTTTTATCCATTCACAGAAAACTCGTCATCCTCACGTACCGAAACTTATTTTATAGAATGTGCTAATACTCTTCCACTTGAAATACGGTCGCTACGTGTCGGCTGTTCTACCAAAAATGCCTTTTCTCGTTTAGTTAACAGTTAGTGAAGCTTCAACAATGGATGCACGAACGGTGATCTTCTAAAGGCGCTCCGTAGAAACTTTAATGCAGATTTCAAGTTATATTTATATTTAGATTCTCCACAAATTCATTTTCTGTTATTCTTCTTTTAATTTAAGGTAAAAAACCATCTGGACTTCAAATTCTAAACTTATTCGTCAAAATAATTGAAGACCTTACAAAATCATTGTATCGGCATAATTTATAAAGAAATATGTTTTGAACAATTGATGCAAAAAATGAGGACATTAATCGACTTATCCTAATATTCATTCATTACTTTAATCTAAGTGTCTGAGAAGTTTGCTTTAAAGCGTCATTAGCGTGACTAAGCGTTCTTTTTTCCACCTGAATCGACCCCTGTCCGAACTCCTTAATCAGATTTCTTACTGCTTCTAGGCATCAGGATGAAAAGTCGTAAGGAGATATATTAGAGGGGACGTCGTTATCGCCGCCAAATATTGAAGTTTTGCTCTGGCCATTTCTCCTTTCCATTCACTCCGCGGACCTTTCGGAAAACTATTGCAATACCTCATAGAACCGGAATATATATATATTAGTCAATAAAGTTCGCTGGAACTTTCTTTGGTCGCTGCTCCATTCATTTGGCGGTTATTAATTCCATAAGGAAATCAAGCACCGTTCTCTGACTACCACCCCCTTTCTGACGTTTCTATGATAAGTGAGAAGGCACCTCAAGTCTGCCAAACCTGTCCCAACTTTTTATTAATGTCCCATATTTTAGAGCAATGCTCAGACTTGTGACAATTGAAGTATTATTTTCTTTAATTACATATGTTTCTGGGATAAATTATACTTTTTCTTACCTTTTCTCCTTTTCTTTACCGCCCTCCCCCCTCGCCAAAAATACATTAATTCAGAGCAAAATAATTTTATTTAATAAAATTGTAAAGGCAGAAAAGATTCAATGATTCGATAAATGTGAGGGACATATATATTCAAGTCTTTTGTTCGTCCTCTGAAAATATGGGCAGGTCACTGGTCCTGATTATATCAACTTTCCCATGCGCGGTTGGCCGCACACGTACGTAGAATGCTAGAAAAATTATTGCTTTGGCAAAATTACAAGTGCAAGATGTACATCCAATGTCAAACCGTCACTGGGAAAAACCACTAAATTTCATTGCTCAAACACCAATATTTCAAGTGGAATCAAGAGAGAGAAAGCTTGCTTAAATCTAACAAACTTTTAAGCGAAATATGTATAACGCCTGTACACAGAAATGAAAAATCCCTTATAAATAATTAAAAGTTTAATTATGGATATAATAATAATAATAATAATATAATAAAAAAATTTAATTTGAGTTGCATGACTAGAATAGAGAGCCTTTGTGTTTCATATGTTTTGATGTCAAGAGTCAATAAAGGATTTATGGAATGAAATTTCCTTTGAGGATTTAATTTAAGATTTTAATTAAACCTGCACATATGAAACCAGAATTCTTCTTATATATTGTCCGATTTTGATTTCTATAGGTGGTAAAGAATATAACTCTGTATAGTGGTATACAGAGTTGGTAAAGAATTAGTGTAAATCAATATAGATTAGCCGCGGACATTCTGGAAATAGACATGTGGGGTATGCATATTCCACCTAATCACTTAACTCTTGGCAAGAGTTATACATAATGCAATAACTGGAAATATCACACATTGTAAATTACATTCAAATACGAAGCGAAGTGTTGTTTCAACATTAATTAAGCATTCTCAGAGATTTTATAATCTATAATTGTTTAAAAGTATTCTTTATCTTTTATCTTTTATCTTTTAACGTTTTTTTTATCCATTTTCTGAATAATTCTATAGTAGAGCCAAAGTTAATTTGCACATCCTTTTTTTTTTCCTTTTCCCTGACTTTCAGACAAATATCCCGACAAAAAAGTATGCAAAATAGAAATAAATTTTCAATAATATGCAATTGAAATTTTCAGAAAATATAGTATCACCTTTAATCTTTTGAAATGTTAATGTAATGTAACATTTTAGATATTTCTCAAGATTCGTGGCGTGAGGAAAGAGAAAGAGAGAGAATAAGAATGATAGGGAATAGGGGAGGAAGAGTTAGTGCAGCTAAGAACTACAGTGTCGATAAGTACCCTTTGTTCTTTGCGGACCGTTATCTCTCCCCTTCATTTTTTTCTTTTCTCCTCTTCTACTTTTATATAGGAAACCTTACTATTAGAAAATCCTCCAAAAAAAGTATTAATTCTACAACAAAAATCAAGAGAAAATAAAACGAACAACAGAACGAGTTCAAGAAACACATTTGATTTTGAATTGAAATTTAGAATGTACAGAAAATATTTATATTTTGATATCACTCAACGATGATCTATTAATGTGAATATTAAATTGAAAAGAAGTGCAAGATTAGCTTAGAATATGCTTGTAGAAAGCATCTTCTATGCATTATTCATTGTAAAGATAGAAATCCGAATGTGGTAATTATTCTTGTATAATTTGCCGTAATAATTAGGGTAATTTATGCGTTAAACAGGAACCATGCAAAAACGACCTAAGGCGAAATACATAATAATTCTGGGGAAATATGTATAAGCATTTTAGAGTTAAAACAGAGAAAATTGTTACTATAATATAAACATCAAACTAGTTTGCTCAACTTTATAACCGATTATACACTCACTATTAGATAGTTATTATAAAATGATCAAAATATGAAAAACAGACAATTATTCAATCTTTCAAATGGGAAGCAGTTTATTTTTTGTTCATTTTGATCATGTTTATCATGTATTTTTTCCAGATGTTGAATTTTTATTTTCAATAAATGTGACTGATGAGAGGAATCGATTTTGTCGATAGATTGACCAGGACCAGTAAAACATTGGGTTTTGTCTATTGTTAAGAATATCTATTGAGTCGAATCAGTTGTTCTACCCTCTCGATCCCTGTAAATCTCCTTGTCAACTCCCTTTCAGACTTTGATCTGCACCTGACACGTGATTGAGTACTGCTTCAATGAATTCCGACAATCAACAGTACTCGTATCTTTGTAAATGCTTTAAGTGAACTTCCGGCATTTGTGAAAAAAGATACAAAAAAAAAATCACAAAACAGTTCGTTTTTAAAGAAAATATGAAGCATTTTCTCTAAGATTTCGATTCATTGTAGAGAATTTACACATTTAAAAAAAATTATTTAATTTGAGAGTTGATGGTTTTCATTGGGTTCAAGCCCTTTTTTTAAATTTTATATTATTATTATTTAAACTATGGAAGACTATTTAGATATTTAAACATCTATATATTATATCTAATAACGAGATATTAATAATAATAATAATAATAATAATAATAATAATATCAGGACTTACCGAACATAAACGAGGTAGTGAGAAATAGGATTATTATGAGAATTTGCACTAGGAGCCCAGGAAAGTTGCACTGAACGTGAAGTAAAGGATTTCACCATCGGACGATCTGGTGGATCTGGCACATCTGTAAAAGAAAAATAGAAGACAATTAAATATAGTAGAATTTAAAAAAACTAGCAAACTTTTTTTAAAGAGATAAAAATATTTATTTTCATTCATGGCATCCTAATTTATCTGTATTACTTTTATCGACATACATTGATATTTGAAGATATACAATTTCCATAAATAAGCATTTTTAAAGGTGTAGACGGTTTTAAATTGGTTTTAAATTGGTTGGAAATCCCGTTTGATGGATGATCGTGGAATGGTTAAAAACGAGAGGGCAATCGAATTGCTGAATTGCTTCGAACGTCTGATCACCAAAGTCAAAGTACATATGTACGTTCCTAAGGGTGTGCTCGTTAATCACCCGATAAGAGTCGGGTGGAACGTTTAATATGCGCTGCTACACTGGGCGATATGATATGGCGCGCACGTTGCATAAGATCTCTAAAATGAGGGAGGAGACTTGTGACCTCTAGAATGGAGTCTTCATCCTTTTCTGACCTATTCTGGACCTTTGCCGAGACAAGATAACTTTTCTCTAATTTTTCGATTTCATCTACAATGAGCGGTCGAAAGTAAAAAGTGGACAAAAAGTCTTCAGAATAAAAATGGGACATCATGAATTTCTTAAACTAGAAACGGAACAAGGAGAACCAATGTGTTCATATTGGCGTTTCGTACTTTCCCTGAGAATTCGTTTTGACTCGTTTTTATTCTGTGTAATTTTTATCCTACTTTTGCAAATGAAGTATTTTTATCAAATTTTTTACGTTTAGCTATTCATATAAAGGAAAACTCAAAAACATTAGATAAAATAATATATTCATGGAATTTCCCTCAAGTTAGTACAAACTTGAAATGGAATATTTGACTAATCTAAATAACCGCAGAATTTGAACAAGCTGACAATCCTATAGACCGGCTTGATTAATTAATCATAAAACTGAAGTTTCCCTCCATTAATTGAATACTTTTTGCAAGTTTCCAGGGTAGTGTAAGTTTCCGACTGTGTCGTAATTTAATTTTGTAACGAATTCCTGTGCACATGCTACATTATTAATAAATATCTAACGAAGAATTTCTATCTAATAAAATGATCAAGTCAATTTAACTGAAATAATCATTCTGCACAAAATTGTATTTGTAAACATGTGAGAAATGTAAATTTACAATATTCGTACAGTGCAGAAGGGGATTAAAAACGACTTTTACTGCCTTTACCGCTTTTATTACCTCACAAATGTCGCACTTTAACACAGAGTTGTACTGATAAGTTACTGTACGGAAGTTGCATAAAACGTCACAAAATAATGTAAGAAACTTTTGCTGTTTAAAATTGATAAGTGAATCTATTTTACAGTTGAGAAATAGGTAGTTAAGTTCCACTTGTTGAGATAAAAAAAAATCCGTTTTCGCGAAAACCTTCCAAATCCCTTAAAATTCGTTAAAATCTCTTAAAAATTCCTAGAAACCTCTTGAAATTCCTTAACATTTAAAATCCCTTAAAACCTTTAGAAATCCCACCAAATTCCATGAAATCCATCAAATTTTAATCATTCAGGAAATAAAATGTTTTTATTTAATTAAAGTCGACGAACTCCTCCAAGATAGGTGAAAAGACAACTAGTGTTCTTTTTCTCTGGAGTAAATGCTACCAAGAAAAGTCCACCGTGAAGAAAATTAATTTTTTAAATGTAATTTAAAACTTTCGAGGATAAAGAATATAAGCAAGATTCTACGTTATCTAGGCAAGAGAATGTATTTTTATAAAATGTATATGGGACGCTTAAACTATTTATTTTACGTTTATATCTCAGATATCTTATTAGTTACTGCTCAACTTTATTTTAGTTATACTAAAATCATGTAGAAAGTGAAATGTTAAAAATCGTAAAGGCTCATATTTTGATTTATACATAAAGCATTTTTTTAAGTATCTTTTTAACATGACTTCGGGTGATACGAAGAGAGTTTTCTTCACTTTCATAGTGTTCTTGGAATTAGCGTGTATAAAAAAACGACCATCAAATGGTTCCCTGAAGAAATAGATAACAGCCTTTTTATACATATACATATATTTTCAATACATTAGATGTATATATTTTCATTTATTCCCAAGAGTGGTTTTACGGTTCACGTTTGATGATATAGAATCCACGAGTCTCGAGAGGTGAGCTAAGTGTATTTTTATATACATTATAAGAATGGAAAACAGTCTATGGAAAGCCGTTAGTGATCATCTCAAGATGGCAGTTTTCTTTTTTATCTTTAAAACAGCAAATCTAAAGGAAAATATTGTAATTTATAATATATTACCGGATTTTTCCAGAGCTTTATATATGCATTTAAAAATGTTCTTTACTTTGCTACAATATTCCCTTTGACTCAGAAGAACGAATTTTGAGAGAAACTGTTATGGAGACAGCATCTTGTAAAATGTAGTTCCCTTGCATTTTTTAATTCCTTTTCTAGTATTGTACAAGCATTTTAAACTGTATCTCACAAAGTGCTTTTCGTATACGATAAGGTATAGAGTAGTGAGATAGCAATAGATAGCAGTATTACATGGAGGCATAGAACCTATACACATTTTTTATATTTACGATAAATAAATAAAACAATACGCATCGCAAAATCATGAATCTGAAAATTATAATGTTCTATAATAGAAGAAGTAGCTTACTTTACAATTATTGTTGTAATGAAAAATTTTCTATAAAATAATAATACAAGTTACTTTTACAATTAATCTAAGAGGATTTTGTCTAATGCAGAATAATTATGTATTTTGAGATTCATCGGTTTAATTCAGCTCAGTGAACAAGAAAATGGTACACTGTAATGCTTCCATTATCGGTTACATTTTCTTCTCCCAAAGGGTTGAGTTTATAGCGAGTTTCCTGATGAAACAATCCAGCGGATCCGGTTATCCGGCTAGGATGCTTCATAACTGAGCAAAAATCTGACGGGTTTAAAATTGAAAACGCGGAAAATTGAAATTTCTAGTTTGGAATGTTAAATTATTGTAATAAATCACCTCAAAGTCACAGCTTGTTAAATCTGGCATTTATATTCTATATATTATATGTTTTTCTTTTAATTAAAGTACTACTATATTTACACACAAAGTTTTTTCATATTCTAGATCCTGGATTTTTCAGGCAAAAGTAATATACATAGAATTACCAGAAGGATTTTCAATTCGACGAAAAATTATACGCAAACCGAGGCGAGATTTACTTTGCGAAGATATATGTCTAAGCGAAAGTAAGGGTTCTGTGAGTAAATATTTTACTTGCTTCTCGGACCTTTGTAAGTAACTACGCCGGAAAGCACACCCAAATAAAGTCTATATAATTAATTAATTACCATATAATTACAAAACTCCCACTCCGAAGAAGCAATAATTTTCCGGGCATAAGTAAATTATTATTTCAATATTTCCTTAACTCTATCAGAAATACACGATTTTTGCATAGGGTACGTGCGTGACGTTTAAAATTGGTCATTGTTGAGCTTTTGGAATATCGAGGCGATCGAGAGTTGCATGAACTGTAAAGTCGATAGTTATGAATTCGTGGATTCGTTTTGATCCTGGCAGGGTGGGAATGGTAAATATTATTTATGATCGTCGATGTTCAAATAGAAAATGGCCAGTATACTGCTGTGTCATTATAACCCTGCGTTTGGCAAGGTAGGTAACTGAATCTATACCAATGATGAGAGTCGTTTAACGAATAATGCTACACGCTCCTAAATGAATTAACTGCATTACCGATAAATGAAGCAATTATGTTACGTCAGTCTAGGGAGCTTTAATCACTTTTGCAACGTTACGCGGAAAACTCGTTACCTAATGCAACGTTGAAGATGTAAAATCGCCGGGTGATAAATACCACAGGAAAATTCGAGTAAAAGAGGGAGAGAGCCAGCAGAAATGTGCGAGAATAGTTTATTACACACCAAAGTATTTTTCAAATTTTTAGTATAGAGCACGATAATAGCTGTAAACTTCATTCTCTAAACCATTATTTTATTTTAAAATTATAATTAAAATTCTAATTCTATAAGTGTCCATTCTTATAACGGAATATTCTGTAAGAATAATCAATGCTACTCTCAAATAAATTTAGGAGAGACAGTAATTCAAAATTTTCATATATTTTATATGTGAATATGAAGAGAAAAAAATTGATTAGACTAACAAGAGGAATTTCTAGTCATTATCAAGACACAGCAGTGATTGTTAGGGGACCAATTTTGTACGATTTTTCAATTTTTTCATTTTTGAAATGGATAAAATTTGAGTGCAGATGTACTCAATCCATTAGTAAATTTTGCATTCTGGGGATTTGTAACGAGTGGCCAATTCGAATGATTATTTATTCGTAATGAAAATGCATAGCTCTCTGCCGAGTAATAGGGTAATCGGAGGAACCACGCCATTCACATTTCATTCACTTCAGCTTCACACATATATATATATATATATACGCGTGTACTGTACATATATCCCGCAGTCGTGGACCCTGGAGACTTAACAGAGTGTACTACAGAACTAAATCCAAAGTCGCTCGCCGCTAAATAGTTTGAGTTCCTGCCACAAGTTGTATTCAGTGTGATACAGTGCTCATTTCTCACGTGTGTTGCCCAACTCAAACGTAGTAATTATTGAGTTGATAAAAGGAATTGCACAAGGACGATTCAGGAAACTTCGAACATCACCACCCTATATAATATTTTATATTTTGGGGCATTTGAGAAAAAATGTACCATGTATTACAAGCACATTTTTTGACTCTTAATTGTTCATTGTATGACATATAATGGGAGAAAAAGCAGGAGATTTAATCGTGATATCAAATATTACAGGAGACACATATCATTTTGATACAGAAGAGAAAAGTATGTATAAGGGCTGATAAAACACTGGCTGTCCACTAGAAATCTTGCCGTAAGCCTCAGGATATTTGTCTACCTTATATCATAAAGAAGGAAAAAATAGCAAATATTTGTCTGTTACTGGAGGAAAACGACAAATGAAATTTTCACGCAGCTAAGGAAGAAGGACCGCATTGTCTTCACTCAAGGATACAGGATTCCATAGTAGTATTATAAAGATATATGTAAGCTTCCACTACATATAGACAAACAGTGTCGATTATTTTACCAGTCATTATTTAACCCATATATATATATTTTTTTTCTTTTTCAGGATTTATCTGTCAGAATATAACAAAGTTCTTTACTTTTGATATAATTTCCAGCATCAAGAATAGAATACAGCTTTATGATTGTTGATTGTATATTATTATTCTATATTACAGTACATCCTTTTAGTAAACAAGACCTTATGAATTTTCAAGAGTGATAAATATTTTGCTAGAAGATATACTCGTAGAGCTCAGAGAGAGTCTCTCAATTACGTTCCGTCAAGTTCTGATTTCATCTCTGAGGCTTTCAGCTTTGTAATTTTCATTGGAGTCTTCATTTGAGTCGAGAAGACAAATTAACACCGCAGAATATTCGGAGGTTCTGGGTCATGCACCCTGGAGGCTCGCCTCATAATCACTCGGGACTTAGCAATGCTTCGGATTATGCTACAAATGTCCAGGTCCCACATTTGTGGTGGTACACAGTTGCCACAGAAGCCAAGTGACAGATGCAGTAGGAAACAATTATTTCAAGACAAAAGATAGCACATACCCCCCCCCCCTACTTCTGTTATCTAAATCCCTTCCCCCCAACGAACTCAGCGAACCTGGTGGAAATTTGCCAAGTGTCAGTATGTCAGTATGGTGCTGATTTACATTGTGGAACTTGTGTACGTATCCGACGTGTACAAGTGTCTAAAAGGCCTTATGTATATACAACTATACACATCAGTTACACATGTGCCACCACACAACAAGCAATACCAGGCATGTTCGACCTTACAGTCGTGGAAGAAGCCGCAAAATTTATACCAAGTATAATATATCGAGAAGCTGCTGGGGATACACACGGCGAGAGAGAAACTCGCCTATTTTTTCGTGTCAAGAACGGGCTAAGGAATGTCTTCGGTTTGATTTATAAAAGAGAAGCAGTTTGTAGTCGAAAAGCCCTTTGTCTGACGCATAACGGCTCGAATACCACTTTAAAAAGCAAAGGGTACTTTGCCGAGGGAGAAAAAAACAAAGGGGCTTCCTAGTCTCAGGAATTACATCAGCATTTCTGTGGCAAATGTCAGGTTTTTATAATCCAGCATTTCCAGGTATAATTAATTGTACACATAAAATAGACGTCTTAATGTGTACAGATTTATTTTCAGGAATTAACAGAGATATTTGAAACTAAAAAGACCAAAACATTCTGATTGAGAACAGAATTCCTGTCTAAAACAGTGGTGTAAAATGTCACATAAATAAGAAATCATTTTCTTTGAATCTTAAGAGTTTTTTGTCTTTAAATAATGCATGTATAATAAAATTGGAAAGACGACTATTTAAATTTATTTATAAAATTTGTAGAAATGAAATTCACGTTCACACGTTAAAGAAATTGTATAGTATGAAGCTACAAATAAACGGATAAAGTAGACCATATTTCTTTATGTTCGCTTTAAAGAAGGAAGCGACATGGTTGTATGACATAAAAGCGTGAATATCGTTTCGGTGCACACCCAATAAATAGAGACTGAAAATGGTGGATATCAAATTTTCAAATCGATTGGCTTTTTGTAATCCACTGTGGAAATTACCTGTTTAAACCAATTCTCTCCACTATACTATTTTATTATTTGCATAATTTTATTTTTGTTTACCTTAATTAATTTTTTACACTAAAATTTAAATTTCTTTTCGAAAGATGTCGGATTAATTAAATTACAACCGATTAACATTTCATTGGGGCCTAAAATATCTTTTATAATAATAAAAGATATTTTATTTGAATCATTGTGCAAAATTTTATATATTATATAAAAAAAATACAATATTTTTCACAGATAAAAAAGAAAGACTTCTTTGAATTGTTTAAAAAGGCTGAAATCCGCACTTTTCATGATATTTCTTCTCGATTTGATCGCATTATAGTTTCAAAGAAAGTATAATATACTTTTTCCGTATAGATTCCTCGTGTTTGCGGCTTATTGATTTTGTCGCTGGGGAAAAGTTGTTTTCAAGCAGAAATCTCCATGAAATCATTCTGGAGATTTACGAATGATCGTTACCAGTTGAACTAGTAATGTAAAATCCCACAAAATCAAACCACCATACTGTATTTACAAGCGACATGCAAGCTCTAGACATAAAAATTCAAGTATAATTCATCTGTTGTATACAAACTCAAGTTATAAACGTATCGTTCGCTTTAATTCACCGAAAGTCGAGATTCGAGAAAAAAAAATAGTGCTTCACAGTTGACATATTCAGTTTTATCCGCTACCATTATTCCAGATGAGTTCCAGTTCACTCAAGAGAAAACGCATCAAAGAAAGCACTGGGACTAGCCGGAATTTCCACTTGAGAAGCTGGATCATAAATTAGAAAAAGAAGTGTGTGCTCAATGAATCATTTCTACATCAATCTTATTTCTTATTTTAAATATTTGCAATATTTAAAAAATTTTTCAAATCACGAATTGATCATATTGCATGCAGAAATTGCTTCATTTAGCTCTATTTAAAATAGGGTTCTGACCAGGCCCTGATCGGAATTTTTATAATCAATAAAAATACAGCAATAGTTAGAAATGATAATCTAAATCTTGTTTAATATAAAACCAACAATTTACACAACGAGGTGATTCAATGTTCATGCTTGAATGAATGTTAATGTACTTTACAATTCGATTCACCACAGCGTAACATATCCAAGTGCAGGAAGGTTGCATTCGAATCTCACTCGGAATTCCACAACTTTTGCATCATAAATTTCCAACAAATGCGCATATTTTACAAATACTGATATCGACATTTCGTGCAATCAGAAAAATCACTCAATTCTCTGTATTATAAATAACCCTTTGGGCCATTTTATTGAAAATAGTTACTAAAATTAGTTTATTCAAAAAATAGCGTTCCAACTTTCGGAAGTACACTGAGAAAAAAATACTCAGAAATCAATAAATATACTTTTGAATCAATAAAATATTTGCTTTTGGAAGAGATTTATTGATTCAAAAGTATATTTATTGATTTCCGAGTATTTTTTTCTCAGTGTAGGTCATTATTATGTATATAATTTTAATATTTCTCTATTAATCACTCACATCTAAAAGTCAGTACTAATAAATACTATAAATACTAAATCAATAATAAAACTACTTTTTCAAATTCTAAAATCGAATTTCAGAAGATAACTCCTTTATGGATCGAACAATTATCTTATCTGCAGACTTCAAAAAGAAATGTAAACATTTTTTCTAGCGGCAAAATTTTCCTATACGGTATTATTTGGCTCCGAGCACATGAAAGTATCGGATCACGTCAACGATGGGACGGGAGTACTGAAAAGGAAATAGGAAAAAATTCAACAAATGTTTTTTCGGCACAACTTGATAAGGTTTTTTTTTTTGCGTTTCAATGTGTACTCATCGCATCAGAAGCTACCCGAAACAAAATGTATCATATACCATGAAATGAACAAGGAAAGGTAGTATGAAAATAATATTTTTGGGACACTTGCACCAAGATGAGAATTGAGTTACCAACAATTCGATTGAACAAGGAATGCAGACAGGAAAAGAGAGTGAGTGGATGAAACTGAGTGCAGGGAGAAACAGAGAAAGGACGAACCAATGTTTAATTACAATGCAATTGGTGTTAATAATTACTTTGACAAAGCTCATGTGCAACGATGTGTATCCAGTCATCAAATTGGATCAGTGCTGCTTCCATCCTCTATCCTCATCTGTGACCTCTGAATGTTCGAATTGCTCGAATTCCCAGTTTATCTTTTTTAATCTTTTTAATCTTTGTAACAAAGTATCTTCGAAGGACTTCCACTCTCATTTTATGGTTTTCTATTTTCTGATTTTCACTTTTTTCAAACACGTGAATTTTAATTTTGGCGTTTTAAGCATATATTATTATTAATTTAAAAAATGTTAATAAAAATATTTGTTAAAAGAAATCAGTTTCCACAGTTTGTGAAAAAAAACAAATATATTTCTCAGAGTTGTTTCCACACGGACGAAGTAGCTTTTACACTATTTAAATTTATTAAATATCGACTTGGGTTCGTGAAGTGACACAGAATCTAAGTGAACATTACCATTATTGCATTACCATTACTAATTAGAGGGCGAGAACAGAGTAGAATGGCTGGTTAGGTAGGAAGCGCTTTAAGTGTTTCGATGGTTGAGCTTCAGCGGAAGCATTTACCGAGATTACAAAATTTATAGTCAAGTTTCGATTAACGATATTCTATCCTTTCATTCTGTGACATGTTTATGAACTCTACTATAAAGCCAAGATAACGTAAAATGCAATATTTTAGACTGAAATCAAAATAAAATTAAATATTAAAGACTTAACATCATTAGAATTGAAAACTACTAATCTGTAACTTAACTTATTTCCATTGAAACTTGGTGCCTGCAGCAGTGAATATACACATCGCTTTTCGGCTTCTTTGGACATCTTTTAGATTCTTTCAATATATTTAGCGAAACCACCACATCATCTATGATTAAACATTATTTCTCAGTGTATAGAAATACTATCAGCTAAGCAGGCCAGAACAAAGGATATTAGATGCGATAACAGAAGATAGAAGAGAACCATACACTGCACAATAAGATGATAAAGCCAGAAGGTGCAAGTTTGGAATGGAGGGTAGTGCAAACGTAATTCATAAAGGAGAGGCATCATTCCTATCTGGGGCATTATGGTACATCGATAACGTTAATAGAGTTAACTCGAACAATGAACTCGACACGCGAAACCTTCCTGCTTCCCCATATATAGGTTTAATCTATGTATATTGTATATCCATATAATTATAATACTTGAACAAATAGAAAACTTACATAAATTGATAAATGGCATTATTGAACAACTCCCTAATAAGTCCTAATAATCTAACATCCAACCAATAAATATGAAATTTATAAAGAATAAAAACTCCTACGCTATAGTCGTGATTTCTGCGAAGAGAATATCAATTACGATGACACGGTTCGGATCAAGGTAGAATCCCATTTTTTATATGTCACTTCAATAAAAAGATTGTACACTTCAATCTCAAATTGCCCAGAAAACGACTCAACTTTTCCAGTTTAGGATTTATCACTAGGAAATTTTGTGAGAGTAAAATTCGATCTGTCGTTTCAGGAAAGAAAATTTCTTACTGCAAAGGGAATATAACAACTAATATGGTGTCCTAAAAAATTTTTCGGATGTGTATATTATATATGTGTGTGTATGTATGTGTATGAGCAGTGTTCAATGAATGAGCACAAGAGTGAAATCAGTTTTTAGGCTGAATTTCAGTCTTAAGTCAGTTTTTAGTCTTGTTTTAAAACTAAGAAGTCTTGTTTTTAGATTTCTTAGTCTTAAAACAAGACTAAAAACTGACTTAAGACTGAAATTCAGCCTAAAAACTGATTTCAGCTGTAAACACTTTCAGTCCTTGTTTTTTCTCTGTATTTTTCTCCGCCATAATTCGATCGGGAAACTGAGTAAAGCTAGTCAAGAAATATACTAGGTCTTTGACGTGGTAAGATCATATGTTTTTTGCTGCTTTGATGTACCGATTACCAAGATTGAATCGACCTGGGGAAAAGAGGTCGTCTTTTTGCGTTCCGGTGCATGTTTCAAGAACGATATTGCGCACGTGACTTTTTCCAAGCATTTAGAACCAAAGTTTCAGCATGCGTATAGCTCAATCGATATGGGAACCAAAAGAAGGGTATTGGCGAGCAAGCACCATTTCCGGCTTCCCAAGCTGTGAACTCGCCATAAATTTCCTTGGAAACTGGATGAAAAATTCCTTTGTACAAAGACTCGTACCAGGTAGCTTTTCCTGTTCAGCACGTTTGTTCCTGGAATCTTTAGAAAATCCACGAATTATCGAGTCGACAAAAGCAATCTAACAGTCCCTATACAGCATAGCTGAAATTGTTCAAAGAGAAACCCTTTGCCCACGTTTCAAGAAATATTAGTAACTAGGGCAAATAGAAATATATATATAATACAGATATCCAATCTTGCAAGAGGAGAATTTAACAATTCTATTTTGAACAAAGCTAACCTGACAAAGGGAACTCGAAAATTCCAGCAGATACATTAATGAGGTGAAGAGGTAAAATCATTTGATATGAGGTACTTACAGTAATGAACGTAATACGTTTTGAAACTGCAATAAAAAAGTTCTTCCAAAAGCATTCTATATTAATTTATTACAGGAATCCACGATTATGCATTATTGTATAATATTGTAAAATAGTTTTTAAATTCGACAAAAATAACATCACTTTTTTAAGATAGTATTTATAAAGCAAACAGTTTTTAAATCTACTTGATGTTTGCAACGAGCATTTATGGGTATTACTGGAATTTTTCCTGAGAACCTCTAGCACGTGTTATCCGTTTTTATGCGATCTTCATGAATTTTTTACCAATGGTGAACAGCCTAGGGTGGGGTAATAAACGTTGTTTTTATAGACTCATCCTATTTCATGCTCTAATCTGAATTTTCTAACCAGAAGCAGTTTAAGATAAACTGTGCCCCTAAGCTAAAACTTTTCGGGTGCCCTTTTTTTATATTCATTTATATACACACCCTGTACTACATTTTGTTAAACTACATATATCCAATCTTGTGATCCAAATCCATTAATTTTATTTTTCTTATCACCTTATTTAGTGACATTATAAAATGTCGTTCTAATGATTTTTTAAAGAATTCTATGCACATATATCTCAATAATTTCTTATGTATCTGTCTTGATCAGAATCCGTGCGACTTAACAGCTGTTGGTTACGGATATACATATAGCAAAATGCTAATATCGCAGATTAATATTGAACCAGTATAGAAACGATTGACAAGGATGAAAAATGGGTAAAAAAACAAGAAGAGGGATTATTTTATCAGAATTGGAAACGATGGCACGATGGCATGTTGAGCAGAAGCGTTCAATTCAAATAGGGACGCATGAATATACATATCCACTAGATTGCGTGCGAAATGGAAAGTAGAATTCAACCTGACGAATTTAATTTTTAACGCCCGATTAACTGCTCGATTAAAGCGCGGCTGGACCGAAGCAACTCTCGGGTGGAGGTCGATTGCGCAGATGCGGCAAATTGAACATTATTTGGTGTCAATAATTCTCGCACCTGGCTTATGCTCTTGCCATCAAATTTCATGAAATATTCGTTATTTTCCAACGACAAACAGAATGTGGAATTCTGGTCAGTCAAGCCTTTATTTGCACTTATTCAAAAGCTTCGCGTACGCAGATCAATTCCATTCATTGTTACAAATACTGCGTTGTCGATGAATATATGTTGAAATTATGGAATGAGAAGCTGTAAATTATGG
>UCOH01010882.1:0-11156 GCA_900474275.1 Synergus japonicus
TATATATATATATATATATATATTATTTATTTAATTTCTTACAAATTCACGTCATTAAAAAGTCAAAAGTAGAAAATCTTACAAATTTGTCAAAGCCTTTAAAATTCCTTAAAATTTTTTGAATTCCCTAAAGTTCCTTAAAAATCTCTTAAAATTCCATGAAGTCCTTTTAAAATTCAACTAAATCTTTTAAATATTATACAAATTGTAATCACTTACAATTCTTAGAAGCTTTTTAAAATTCTTTAAAATTCCACTAAATTTTTTAAATATTATACATATCTCTTCTAATCCCTTTAAATTTTAAGGAATTCCATGTTTTAAAATTTTGAGGAATTTTAAGAGGTTTCTAAGAAATTTAAAAGATTTCAACGAATTTAAGTGATTTCTAAAATTTTCTAAATTTTCATGAAATTTTAAGGGATTTCAAAAGGTTTGTATGAATTTTAAGAAGTTTTTAGGAATTTTAAATGAGGTTCTGGAATTTCGAGGAATTTAAGGATATTTTAACAGATCCTCTTAAAATCCTTTAAAATTCCATGAAAAGCTTTTAAAGCCTTTAAAATTACTTTTAAAAATAAAAATATTTTTAATTCTTACAAGCTTCTTTATAAAATTCCACTAAATTTAGTGGAATCTTATTAAATAAATCTCTCTTCTATAAATCTAATCTAATTATCTCTTGTAATACCTTTAAATTCATAGAAACCTCTTAAAATCTTTTAAAATTACTGAAAATTCTTACAAGACTTTTAAAATCCTTTAAAATGTATTAAAATATTTCAAAACTTTTCAAAATTCCCTAAAATTCCACAACAAAATTATTTTAATCGTTTTTGTGAATTTTTAAGGGATTTCAAGAGGTTTTTAGGAGTTTTCAGAAATTTTACCGTATTTCGAAGGTTTTCCTGACATTTTTTTGCACCATTAGTTTGTTTTTCTTTTTTCAACTTCAAGTCATTCAAAAACCAATAATGATTATTATTAAATGCACAAGTTTCCTACAATAAGAACAAAATTTGTTTTGCTTCAAGACTTTACGTCCTCAACGGCAGAAAAAGGCACATTGCCCAATTTTAGCAAAAAGTATTTATTATTGCGAACGTAAAGTTAGCGAAATGAAACTTAAAAGAATGTCTGATAACCAGAATACTGGATTTAAAATATAATATACGTAAAAATGTTGTTTTTCAACAACGGTTCGTTTCCGTTTTCCGATGAATAGTAAAAAATCCATCTAATTCTAATAACTTCAAAGAAAATTCAAATCATTTTTGTTTACTTCTTTTCTCAAGTAGACTAAGGTCGAGTACTGCTTCTTATACAACGTACGAGGACCGGTCGCAGATTCAATCTTATTAATCTTATTTGTAAAAAAAAAACAAAGAAAAATACTCTGGAGGTGTGGTAACAAGTCGAGGCCTCATCAAATCTCCTCTAAAGAATAAAGTGGGAAAACTTTCTGGGTATAAAAGGAGGTCTGAGTTATGTTCAATTCATAGTACGTTCTGTAACCCGAACACTAAACAATCAAATCATGTACAAGTTTGTGATCGCTGTTGTCTTGGCTTTTGCCGCTCTTGCCGCTGCTGAACCTGGCATCGTTGGTGCCCCATTGGTCTCCACCTACACTGCAGGTCTTCCAGCAGCTTATGGTGTTGGAGTTGCACCCTCTGCATACTATGGTGGTTATGCTGCTGGATACACTGGATACGCTGCACCCTACTCTGCATATTCTTCGGCTTACGCTCCATTGCCATATGTCGCCAGGTCTATCCACTACTAAATGCAGACGAACCCATATCCAAGTTTAAGCTACACATATTCGATTCTGGAGGAAGGACGACGGATACAAAATTTGTTAATGTTCCAAACATGATTGTCAAATTCATCTTCATTTTTTTCTTGAAATAAATCATATTTTTAGTGTCAAATATATGCCTTTTATTGCGTTTACAACCTATAGACATAATTAAGAAAAAGTGTTTTATTATTTGACAGAAAATTACACAAAGAAATTTTGCAAGAAATAGAGTTATTTATGTGAAAAATAAATAATGTTAAATATATTCACCCAGAAGAAAAGCTTTTTAAATCAAATAAACGTATATTTGCCTCAGAGCCAAATAAAAAATGTCTTTGAATTAAATAAAATTTATTTCATTCAAAGATATTTTTTCTTTAATTTTTTTGGGTCAAAGAGATTTTCTTTTTAATTCAAAGAAAATTTTAAAAATTGTAAAAATAATCTAACTGAATTATTTAAATACTGAATCCGTACATTATAATATTTGGACAAAAAAAAAACCAGTTACCTTAAGGAAATTTATTTGAATCAAATAAATTTTATTTAATTCAAAGATATTTTTTATTTGGCTCTGAGACAAATATACGTTTATTTGATTCAAACAAACTTTTTTTCTGGGTGTTCAAGGAAAGAGTCATCATTAGACTTGCTCCAATTTTACAAATAATTGTGGTAAATAAATTGCTGATAAATTCATTTTTGAAGAATTTTCAGAGAACCTTTTGTGTCAATATTATTGTTGTTATTATTATTATTATTATTATTATTATTATTATTATTATTTGCAAGATAAACGCAGTGTTAGTCAGTAAAAGAAAGCCGGTTGGAAGAGGACTGCGGCTGACTCGTATTGCAGTATCTACTCACAGAGCCATCTTATTTCAATTATTAAATTTAAATACCTATTATATTCAGAAAAAGTTTGTTTGAATCAAACAAACTTATCATTGATATAGGGTCAAAGAAAAAATATCTTTGAATTAACAAAATTTTTTTTAATATGACGAAATCAATTTTTTTGAATTAAAGAAAATTTCTTCGAATCAAACAAATTTTGTTTGATTCAAATAAACTTTTTTCTGAGTGTTATAAATCTCAATGTCATCTATTATTATTGTTATTATTATTATTATTATTATTATTATTATTATTAATATTAGTTCGAGAGTTTAAAAGCTAATAAATACACCCCTTATTTAGATTCAGTGATCCATAATAGCGAAAAATATAAATATATTAAGATTGAGACTAACTTTACTCGAGTAACTCAAAATATACATTAAAAAATAAAAAATTACTAATGATAAATTCCTTTGAGAATAAAATTAAAGCATTATAAAAAAATTAAATAGAAATAATGTAACCGACTAGAGGTCGTTCACTGGAGTCTAGAGGAATCAATGATGTTCCATACCTAGATATAATTGATTCAAAATTGACAAAAAATTTTTTAGAAAGTAGGGAATCAGTAGATAATAATCAGTAGAGAAGTAGTAGATGCAGAATCAGAATGTAACTGACTTCAAATCGTTTTAATTGAGTCATTCTATAAAAAATAAAAAAAAAGAATAAAAAATAACTGAATTATTTAAATACTGAATCCGAACATTATAATATTTCGACAAAAAAAACCAGTTACCTGAAGCAAAATGAAAGATTTAAAATGCTTATATATAAGCATTTAAAAAAATTAAATTAAATTTTACATTTTAAATCAGAATCTTCATATTATAATATCAAGATTCTGATTTTCGTAAAGTATGAAGTGATCAGAGTATAAATAGTTTTAAAAATATAATTTTCTAATAACATAAATAATACAAATGCTTTAAATAATAAATAATACTATTAGTAATAATACTAATAATAATAATATTAAATAATACAAATGCTTTAGTTATCGTCAGGATAAAAATATATCTGTTTCAGTAATCGAATCGCTAATTCGATGACAGAATATTTAAATTTGCTAAAAATCATGCTTTTTCATACGAAGGCAACAAGAATATTTATTTTATGGAAAATTATCATTACTGCTGCATTTACTATAGTCCAATTAAATTGTCGAAGAAAGGTTTGAAAGTCTGAGTTAGCGAACGGACAAAACCCGAAATCCTTGATGCATACGATAGTGCGATTGTTGTAAAAATGGATCGCCACACTCGAACCAGATTGTTAGTACTTTCTTTTTGTTGCACGTTTTTTTTCTCGTTCAAAATTAAATCCGTAACTTAAAAAGATAAGTAATAAAATAGCTATAAAATGTAAAAATAAATTAAATCCTTGATATTTAGCGTTTAAGAGCATATTGTAATTACTATAAGAGCAAATGTAGTTTCGCCAACTTTATCCTCATAATAATATAAATATTATTTTTCGGTCTGCAAAGTATCACATGCCCTTAAGCCTTAAGGGAGTATATGAGATTTATTGTAACTTTACTTACAAAATAACTTAAAATATATATGGTATAAGAAGAAGAAAAAGGATTTAAAAAACAAGTAAACTTAAAAATTGGTACCAACGTCACTATATTTTTGGCATAATGTCGCATTAACTTGATACCTTGGATTTTTTACTAAACTACACTGAGAAACTCTATGTTAGAAAAATGACTAATATCCATAGCAAGTAGGGGAAAAATACCAAAATTGAGACATTTTAATACAGAAAATAATAAATTTTACTATTTAAATAGTAAAAATTATAAATAATAAAATTTATTATTTTCTGTATTAAAATGTCTCAATTTTGGAATTTTGCCCCTACTTGCTATCGATATTAGTAATTTTTCTAACACAGAGTTTCTCAGTGTAATTAATAATATAACAATTCTAAATAATGTAAATAATGGAGACACATAAAAAATATCTTTAAACACATCAGTATTAATTCACTTAGCCTCTCGGAAGAAAGGTTCAAACCTCGGGGTCAGCGAAATCGGACAAAAGTAGAAGACCTTGAAGCCTACGATTAGTTGCACGATTGTTGTGAAAAAATATCGCCCAGCCCACTTGAACTTGCCTAGCCGTACATTCTTTTCGGCGTTCAATGTTAGGATTGTCTAGACTGGAAAGTGGGGATCGCGATATAAAAAGGGCAAACTCTTCGTTCCAAAGCACAGTCGATCAACCGAGTCGAAAGTACCATACCAACAATCTCAAAAAACCAAACCACCCATCTCAAGATGTTCAAGTTGTGCGTATTCCTCGCTTTGGTTGCCTGCGTCATGGCTAAGCCAGGCTTCCTTGCCCAACCAGTTGTGCACGCTGCTCCAGTTGTTGCCCACTCTGTACCAGTTGCCACCAGCTACGCCAACACCTACAAGGTCTCCAGAAGTGCCGTTGTTGCTGCTCCTCTTGCCGTTGCACATGCACCAGTTGCAGTTGCACATGCACCAGTTGCTGTTGCCCACCATGCACCACTTGCCTACTCTGCACCAGTTGCCTACAGCGCACCTTTGGCCTACGGAGCACACTACATCCACTGATTTCTGAATTTTGTCCCACTGAAAATGAGTATTTATATTTAATAATGTCCAATAAAAGTTTTATGTTCAATTGAATTATTGTCTTGTGTTTTTTATTTTATTGAAGGGGGGAAACTGAGAAGGGGATGAGTTCTTTAAGAAGAAAAGGTAGAACAAGTTGAAAGATTTAGATGAGAATTACCTACCCAGTGGGCAAAAAATTTAAAGAAATTTTTAGAACGTACTAAAAACGTCCTAAAAACGTTTTTGGATCATTGAACGTTTTTAGGACGTTCTAAAAACATCTTTAAATTTTTTCCCACTGGATAATCATTGTTTTGTTTCTTAATTTTGTTATTTGAATTTGAATGACCTGTCTCGGTTTAAATCACTTAAAATATGTTCCTTAAATAGGAATTAGTAGACACAATTTGTTCTGCTCTTGAAAATTTGTAAATTATGCAAAGAAAAATGAATTATTATGCAAAATTCTGCTTCAAATATCTGGATTATGCAAAATTGTGCAATGAACAAATTAGAATTATATTTAATTTAAATATTCAATACTTTCTGAATCAGAAGTATAAATCAGAAGTTGAAATTAAAAAAGACAGTCAATCATTTACTTTAATAAAGATAATATATTAAACTTTTTACTAAAGAAAATTGGGTACTTTCATTAATTTAAGTTGAAAGTAGAAAATGGATAAAAATTCCTCATATAGTGAAAATGGGACAAAATGACTAATTCTCAGAGCAAAAACGAAACAAGAACATTAGCGTTTTGTTTTTGCGCTGAACATTCATTTTGCCCATTTTTACTCTTTTTTCCCCACTTTTACTAACGAAATATATAAATATATATAAAAAGTTACAGAAACATAAATGAAAATAGTCTAATTAAGTTTTTAATGAAATTTAACTCATAATTATTAAACTTAGCTAACAGCTAGTTAAATACTAAATAATTCAATTACTGGCTAACTTTGTACTTTTTAATTAGTTGTTGTTACTATTTACTCTCGGCATTACTTAAATCAGTAAAAAATTTTATTAATTAACAATTTTTAAAAAGTACTGCGTTGTATTAGTCAATTTTAATTATGTTACTGTCAAGCTTATCCTAGATGAATTAGTAAATAATTTAGCATTTGAATTAGTCAATTTTTAGTGTGCTGATTTTTGAAAATTGATTGCTTATAAAGCTTGACAGTAAAGAATTTATAATAATATAATTAACTTAATTAAGAATGTATATAAAATGTCCCACAAGCCAAAAGAAAAGAATCTTCCATGCACGGAGAAAACTGTTTAGTAGATCTCACTATAGAATAGTATATTATGGACAAACTAATGCTAGCGGTTGGATTTACTAAACCGTTTAGTAAATTTAACAATCCAAGTAGTTATTCTTACTACTGGATGGGTAAAATGTACTAAAAAGTTTAGTAAGTAATATACTATTCTACAGTGAGATCTGCTATAATAGTTTTTTCCGTGTGATTTATCAAGTAATTATTGACAATTAATGAATAATTATCATTGTATCTATATTAAACGAAAAAGATTTTTTAAAATTATTTAAAAATAATTATTGTAAATACTCTCTAAATCTGCGATTACATAGTAAAAATTATACTAATCTGTTGAATAAAGAATGTTCCTGACTAAACTTTATTACTAACAATTTCACCATAGATTATAATTTTTCTACCAATAATTAATAGAAACCCCCACTAAAGCAATCAGTAAACAACTTGACATTATTTAATAAGGAATTTCTTACTATAATATTTTCACTCTAGAATGAATAATATATTTTAAGTCAATAATAAATAATAATAAATGAATAAAACTAAAAATTTCTCAAATAATCAAAATTTAAAGCTTATATTTGTAAAGGAAAGGAAGATTCCTGTTTTCAGTTAACAAAAATTCAAAGCTAATGTAAGAAAATAAAAGGTTTTTTGCATCGTATAAAATTAAGTAATCTACACCAAGAAAAAAAGTTTGTTTGAATCAAATAAACGTATACACGGAGAAAACTGGATATTAAACCGTAATATCTAGCTTTTAACTATGGGACGACTATCTAGATATTTAGATATAAAATCTTCATATTAAAACTTAATATCCAGATATATTATAATATATAATCCAAATATTCTAACATCCAATATTTTAATCTCTGGATATTAAATTTTAATGTCTGGATATAAAGTTTTAATAGGTATATCTAAATATCTACACTCAGAAAAAAAATATCTTTGAATTAAATAAAATTTATTTGATTCCAAGATATTTTTTCTTTAAATTAAAAAGAAAAATTTCTCTGAATCAAATAAATTTTATTTAATTCAAAGATATTTTTTTGTTGGCTCTGAGGCAAATATACCTTTATTTGATTTAAACAAACTTTTTCTCTGGGTGTAATATAAATAAATTTGATTAAAAAATATGAATGATGAGGTAGAAAGATTCTTTGTTTCGAGAAAAAAGAATTACATACATTTTTAAATATTTAGAAAAATCTTTAAGGGCGTTGGATCCAAGTGTTAAGCTGAATATTCCATTCTCCATTTTACTCAACGAAAATTATAGATACATTTTTTTTCGCTCTGTAGCGCTAATCTTTTTTCAAATATAATACTGCATACAGAGCGAAAAAATATTTAATTTTTATATTTTTTGCAAAAAACAAAGAATTTAAAATCTAACTTCAAAATTCAATATTTTCATTTTACTTAAAAAATATTTGAATTAGATATTTTCTCGCTCTGTACGCATAATTCTATTTAAAAATTGATGAACTCTACAGAGGGAAAAAATTCCAAATTTAATATTTCTTGAGTAAAATGAAGAAATGGAATTTTTAGATTAGAACTTAGCTCCAACACCCTTAAGGCTTCCTCCACGAGGAAGTAAAATGCTAAAAAAATTAGCACAAAAAAATATAAATCTCTATTCTAAAAAGATGATTGAGTCGAAGTCGAAATATCGTAACGCCTATTCCGCACTCCTGATTCGTCGTGTAAGTATCGATAGTGATTTTCGACAATCGATACTTGCCAAGTCGTAAATTACACACGTGAATTTAATTTGAAATCTTGAATTTGCTTTCGTTAATAATCATTTTGTCACGAGTTTAAACTTGAAATACATTGAAAATCTAGGAATTTTATGGAATTTTTACTCTTTAAAACTGAATCAGTCAAATTCCACTGATTTTCAGTGACTCTTTTCTCATGATTTTAATCAGTGAAAATTCACTGAGAATCAGTATAAAATCACTGAAATTTTCGGTCATCTTCACTAAACTACTAAAAATTTCAGTGACTATTCACTGATTTCCTGTAGATTTTTCACTGATTAAAATCGTGAGAAAAAAATCACTACAAATCAGTGGAATTTGACTGGTAATCAGTTAAATTTGACTGATTCAAGTTTAGAGAGTAAAGATTAGAATTTTAAAGAATTTCAAGAAATTCCTGGGAATTTTTAGAATTTTTCACGACTTTGATCAGATTTTAATCTGACTTCAAGGTACTTTTATGACTTTTAAAATATGTATTTTTGGAATTTAAATAAGGAATTTAAAACTTTATAGGGAGTTTTATTGAGGAATTTCAAAAACTTTTTATGATTTTTAAAAACTTTTTTTTGGAATTTACAAAGATTTCGAAGGTTTTCGTCAAATTTTAAGGGTTTTCAAGAAATTTTTCGATTTCTAAAAGATGTTGTGGAATTTTTATTGGTTTGATGGAGTTTTATGAGATTTCTAATAATTTATATAAAAGTATTTCGAGAGATTTTTCTGTTTTTTAAAACATTTTGTGAAATTTTAAATGATTTCATGGAATTTGATAAAATTTCTAATGATTTTAAGGGATTCTAAATGTGAAGGAATTTCAAGAGGTTTATAGGCATTTTGAACGATTTTTAAGTAATTTGCACGAAATTCAAGTGATTTTTAGGATATTAAAACGATTTTGTAAAATTTTATGGGATTTTAGGATATTACGTGAAATTTTAAGGAATTTTAAAAGCTTTATAAGAGTTTTATGATGTTTTAAGGAATTTGATAAGATTTGTAATTTCTAATATTTTTATGGGATATAAAATTTTCATGGAATTTCAAAAGGTTTCTAGGAATTTTTAGAGATTTTTACGAAGTTTATCATAGATTTTAAGAGATTAGAGAAATAAAATATAATAAATTATAGAATATGTAAAGAGAATGTAAATGCGCGCGCGAAGCGCTCGTTCGTTTTTTATAATTAAATGCAACACCCGAGATCGAATATTCACAGCTAATTTTACTAATTTGTCTTTTCCTTCAAAAAAAAATATTTTCCCCCTCTTCTTTTCACCTTCTTCAAGCACTCAACCCCTTCTCAGTTTCTCCACTTAACTAAAATAAACAACACAACACTATAATTTAATTGAACATAAAACTTTTATTGGGAATTTAAAATTTTTTACATATAAATAGTCGTTTTCAGTGAGTCAAAATTCAGAAATCAGTGGATGTAGTGTGCTCCGTAGGCCAAAGGTGCGCTGTAGGCAACTGGTGCAGAGTAGGCAATTGGTGCAGAGTAGGCAAGTGGTGCATGGGCAACAGCAACTGGTGCATGTGCAACGGCAAGAGGAGCAGCAACAACGGCACTTCTGGAGACCTTGTAGGTGTTGGCGTAGCTGGTGGCAACTGGTACAGAGTGGGCAACAACTGGAGCAGCGTGCACAACTGGTTGGGCAAGGAAGCCTGGCTTAGCCATGACGCAGGCAACCAAAGCGAGGAATACGCACAACTTGAACATCTTGAGATGGGTGGTTTGGTTTTTTGGGATTGTTGGTATGATACTTTCGACTCGGCTGATCGACTGTGCTTTGGACCGAAGAGTTTGCCCTTTTTATATCGCGATCCCCCCTTTTCAGCCTAGACAGGCCTAACATTGAACGCCAAAAAGAATGTACGACCAAGCAGGTTCAACTCGTCTCGGCAATACATTTTCACAACAATCGTGTACTCAACTAATCGTAAGCGCCAAGGTTTTCGGGCTTTGTCCCATTTCACTGACCCAGGCGGCCGTCAAACGAGTCGCGTAACTCAATCCCGGATCATGAAATTTTCGACGGAATATGAATTACGATAGGCCGCTTCGTGCATATCATTTTTGAACTTGAGGGATTTTTCGAAACTGAGAAGTCATTTAATCTGGTTCCATTTTCATAGAATTTTTCTAAAAGAAATGATTCAACGATATTATAATCATAAATCTTGAATGGTCAACCATTTTGAAAAAAATGTATAACAGAGTCTGCAAACTTTGGTGACGAAATGGGAAAAGATTTCGAAATTTGATCATATCTGATGCTAGCAATCAGAAAAAAGTTGTCGAAACGAGTCAAGTATCATTTGTACTTTCGCGAATTGTTTCACGTCGTTCCACGAGAATTTAAAGTATACTTAGTTGGTCGGACTGATTACTTAATAATACGTTACCAGCGTAAACAAACATCCGAAATAGACACGCTTATATGTCCTTATGTAATTAATTTTAATTGCATTTCAGGGATTATTATTTCATGCATTAATAATTGTATTATACAATAACCTTCATATGAATAATTATGCACCTGCCAAAATGTATCTATTTTCAATGCATGCATGTAACTGATTATGCACTGAAATAGGAAATGTATTTTAGAATCCTTCTGTGCAAATCGTTATGCATACTCATATATTATTAACTGTTATACTAATAGCCATTATCAGAGGTCACGAAAAGTGTATAAGCCTTAGTGATTACTGATTAGTATTTATATCGTTAAGAGTTAAATCATAGTATCAATTATATATATATATATATATATATATAT